>RJWM01003579.1:51006-111844 GCA_004363535.1 Dasyprocta punctata | reverse complement strand
TGGGACATCCAGTACCTACTAAATGGAAAGTCCTGTGTGAAAATTCAGCAAATGGATTAGTGCTCCTAATTGCATGACAAAGTAGATGTCAGTATGTTCATTTGGTGAAAGAGGGATCCAAAGTCCAGAGAGTTAACAAATAAGAACATAAAATTATAAAATTAGATTTTTTTGAATCTATACTTATTTACTTTTCTTGGTACTGATTTTTTTTTTACCATGTCCTATAAACTTCTATATTAAATTTCAGGTGTATCAGGCATTCTATATTTACTCTGTTTAAATGATTTATAATTTGACAGAAAGTAAGAAAGTAAGTAAGAAAGTAAGCTATCAGATAAATTTATTGTATTATAGTTCATCAAGAACAGAGTTTCTGGGAGTAGATACAAAAGAGATGCTCTGGAATGTACCAGGAATGGATAGAAAAGACCAATTTGTAGGGTGGTCTGAAGCCATTGAAAATCCATCATTTACTAAGTGGTTCAGTTCCACTTATGTGTGTCTTTTTGGAAATAAAAGTGTGACAGAAATGGAAAGATATGTACCTACCTTAACAAAAACATTTTATGAAGGCATCATGTGATTTTTTTTTATTTTACAGAAGTTTTTGTTACACATATATCTATAACTGTACAATATAGAGATAGTACATTCCACTCAAGAGGCTTACTGATTCTTTTAGAGTAAAACATTTAATATTATATACTTATATTTAAGTTTGGGGATTATTTGCATGTGTATCCATTGAATTTTCTAAGTCCTTAAGAAATCAGCTTGGCTTTTATTTCACATTAAAATATTGATAAAAACAGCCATCCAAAAATACAAATTTGTTACTCTTATACATGAAAGATGGCTTTGTCTTTGAGACCAAAATTAAAACATAACTGACTGAATATAATTTCAAAATTGAGTAAGAAAATCTTTTTGCCTCAATTCAAAAAGAAATACTCTTCAATCGATTGATGTTGTATTTTCTTTTCCAGAAATATTGTTATTGTAATAAATGACAAAATCTGATTCCTGGAAAGCTTAAAATCCAATTCATTTCTTAGTTCAGTAAGAAAATCCCAATTCTGAAATTATAAGCCTTCTTGTTTTGCTTTCAGTCAGAACTTTCTAAAGATATTGTTAAAATTAAAAATTAATATACGTCATCTGAAAAAATTAAAAATACAGAAAAGTACACATTGCCCAAAATTCATAACCATTCTTTATATGAGTAATAACCATACAGCCTTGTACACAGAATGACATAAAAATAAAACTGGCATCATAGTATAATGGTATAGCACCTTGAATTTAATGAATTATTTATAAAAGTAATCTCACGGAAAGCTTGGTAAGAGCATAAAAAGAAAAGAAAGAAATCATTCATAGCTACTACTCATAGAACTATCATTTTATACTAGTATAGTTTTTGTTGTTTCATTTGTGTTGGTTTCTGATAATAATGCAGGCACTTACTTTATTCACAGAGGCAAGAGAAAAGATAATATAGAGAGGCTTAAAGACAAATAATATCTACAATTCTTAGTTTATTAGTCTTTCCCAAATCAAAATATAGTCCATATAGACACAGGTCAATAAGAGTTTTAAAGATAAAGAGAAACAGAACTGAACTTCTTGGAAATAAAAATAACTTCTCTATGTGTAGTTTTGTTTTTGTAGATAGAAAAAAAAAAACAACTCTGTAGCCCAACCACCTAAATTTGTAGACAATTTGGACATTGTGGGTAAGGACAAGCAGAGAATGATAGCCATTGTGGCTTTATATGGGACTCATCAGCACTGTGGGGTAAACATGAGAAATACTTTCCCGACTATGATCAAGGAAGTAACAGCAGAAACAAAATGGTTGAAGGAAACAGAAAAGGGCCAAACCTCACCTTTGATTATTGAATCTACCTGACAACTCATGATCCAGCAGAATCCCTGGGGCTGAGATATTAATAGAAAGAGAACCCACAAGCAATCCATAAAGTCTTTTATAACAAAATTTTTCATTTCTTCAAAGTTTTATTTCAGCACTCTTGTTTGCCAAAATTTTGTCTTTAAATAATTTTTATAAAAGAGCTATTTACTGTGGTATCTGAAACTGTGCATACTCAAGAATGTTTGTCACAAAATATATGAGCTATGTATAATTCTTGAATCACTATCTTCCCTGTCAAATTTCCATCAAGAAGACTTCTTTATTTTTAGCATTTTGTTTTGTAAAATTCTGATTTTTATTGTTTTATCAGTAAGTAGTTAATAACCCTGGTGTGGTGGATAAAGGAAGTTGATACTGAAGACCTCCTTCAGCCTTTTAATGCAATGCAAAGACTAGAAATATATAAATACAAATTATATTTCTCTACTCCTTTCAGCTTGGGATTTGGATGTGAGCTATATTTCACTGGGTAGATGCACTTACAAACTAAATGGTGAAAGTAAGGAGGAAGCCATCTTTTTTCTGTTTTGGCTATTACTATGGGAAAACACATTCATAGATAGATAAACTCAGCTTTCTTAAAGCAGAATTCCCAGATCCAGCAGCCAGTTAGATGAATTTTAGCATCAGTTGTGACAATTTCTGATCTCTACACTGCTGCTACAGAAATGTATTCTTGAAATTTTGAAGACTTAAGTGGTGACCAACTGATTCTTCTACCTCTTGCTTGTGACATCTGTCTTAGATTGCTTTGCAGATAAGTTCAATGGTGTTGTTCAAGGAGGTTTTACCTAAAAACCTAGCCTCCAGCCTATTCCTTTGCGTCTTCTGAAAATAATTCCTGTATTAAATCCTTTTCTGTTAAATATAGAGGCAATATTTTCAGTTTCCTGCAACTGAATCTTAACTTATACACTTTCTTACTTCTAGAAATTTCCACAAGGTTTTGGTGTTGTCAATAGTAAATTTATAGTAATAGGTAACCTGTGAATAATAGATTTTATTAGTTGATGGTCACTGATGTGGTTCTGTTAAAATTAATGCCAATATATTAACTGAACAAGTTCAAAATGTCCATAATTGTTAGTTCTTAAGAGTATTTCTGACTCCTAAGTACGTTAATAATTTTTGTGTTTTTATGTGTAACCATGAATCATCCCTTGAGTATATCTGTGAGTTATATAAGTCAATAATTACAAATGTCACATAAAACTGGAACTCTGTTTTGAGTGCTCAAAATAATCTAATTGCTCTTACTTAGATGTTGGAGGAAAATTTAAATAAATAAGTATCTTAGAACCAAAATTCTGTTACCATAAGATGCTAGAAATCTGCTATAACACAAGATCACGAGTTTGGAACCTTGCTATGTATCAAAAAAGTAAGATTGGAACCCAACTGTGCCCTACTCACAGGTATTTATGCACTAATTCTTGCACAGTAGATTGTGTTAAAATTTGAGATGCATGTCCTTTAGCTGAAGTGTTAGAGAGTGCTATGACGTATCTCTAACAACCCTTGCTGGCCCACTAACTCAGGTTTATTACTAGTAGTGACTTCAACTGGGTAGCATCTTCCAATATAATAAAACATAGACAATCATAAAAGATATCCATTAATACCTCTGCAATACATATTTTTGTTCTAACAGATATCTGAACCTATTTACATAAGGTACATGGTATCTTATTTTTATGGGAATAAATGTAGGAAAAAAGACAAAAGTAAAAATCACCTGGCCACAAGGCATAGTGGTATATTCCTGTAATCCCAGCACTCTGGAGGCTGAGGCTGGAGGATTGCTGCAAATTCAAGACCAGCTTGGACTACATAGTGAGTTCAAGACTATGTAGCCTGGACTATAGAACAAAACCCCTGTCTCGAAAAAAATACCCTTAAAATCTAAAAAGACAATGCACATGGCCAATCTTAATCCTAAAATAGAAGACAGATTTTAGGTCTCAGCTTCAATCCAATTAGAACACATTATTTCATATTTAGTTTTTGAAAATATTGCATGCTTTCTTATAGCACTAGTTTCTTTACAATTATTTTACTTGGAATATAGTTCAAAAGACGATATTTTTCTGTTTTGTGTTTTTTCTGTTTCAGAAATAAAACAAAAATTTATCTGTTTTCCATATTCATTACCCTCCCCATTATCTCTCATTTTCTTCTGAGAACACTTTTAAAATCGATCATTCATCTTACACTTTTTTATACAGTTTTGCTCTTCACTTTTTCCATGTGAACTTTAATTCTATGATCAAATTTTTCATTCCTGAGAACTTCTTATATCAACTATGTGCTTTTTTTTCAGTACTAGGGTCTGAATTCAGAACCTATGGACTGACCTGTATCCTCTGCTCCCACCCTGTTTTTTAAACAATTTTTAAAGCAGGATCTTTTTGCTAGGTTCCTCCATTGCGCAGGCCAAGCTCAAAGTTGTGATCCTGCCTTCATTTCATCCATTCTCTAGTCAGCTCATTTTATTTTTTATTTCTTTATATTATCATATAGTATTTCTATTTTATAAAAACTAAAGCTTCTCTAATGCTATTGAATATCTTCTTCTTAATCCTAAAAGGTAGCTACAAGGCTTGTCCAGTACTTTGTTTCATCTTCAGAATAAAAAGATTTAAATGTTCTAAGAATATAAGATTGTTCAAAAAGAGATGAGAGTACTAATTTATATTAAATACCACAAATTTAATGTGACATGCTATAGTCTTTAGGATAACCAGCAAAAGTAGAGTAAAAGATGCATAAATGAAAGCTTAATAGGGTAAAATACAGGATAATAAAGCATACTATACCAAACAAAAGAAGGTAGAGGGGGAGAAAAAATAACATAGATCAGATAGACTCTAAAAAACAAATAGTGAAATTACAAGTGTTAAGTATAAAAAGTAGCATTAAAAATGAGCTGAGTGCTCTAAGAGACTAAATAAAAGTTATATAGCACTTACATTAGAAGCAAATCTAAGGACATAGAATGATGGACTGTAAAAGCACAGAAAATAAATGTATAGACACCAATGAAAAGATAATTGGTATAGATATACTTAAATGGGCACAGTCATGTTTAAGGCATGAAGCATTATTAGACCAAAAAAAGCCATTTTTAATGGTAAAAGCTTCCGTGCAATGGAAAGATACAGTGACTCCAAATGGGCAAGCACCATAATGTAGCCTCAATATGTACTTGTAAGAAGATACATTAAACTACACTAAATTTAATAACTGCATTTAAAAATTTTCTACAGTCAAAAGGTAAGCCACATAGTTGGAGTATATATTTTAAATACGTTTGTCTGAGAAGAGAAAAATCACATTTTACACACACATGCATGGGCCCATATACTTACACACACAAGCAAAAATGGAAGCATAAAATTAGTCTTAATTGTGGATTAATTAGTCTTGAGCCCAAAATTATGAGTTACAGATAAATCCAGAAAAATCAGCTTGGTTTACTACATGTGAAATCTGTTTATCCTAGTACAAATCCTTAGGTCACTATCATAAAGGTAGTCTTCAGAGTGTCAATTCTCCCACCTCAAAACATAGGTATCCCATGATGATTTTATTGGTTTTTATTGTTTTATTGTTTGTTGAATTTTCATTTTGCAAATAAAATAAAATCAACTCTCAGATTAATGAAAGCAAAAGAGAATTTATATAAGTGTGTGAAAGAGGTTCTTTGGCATCTCTTACTTATGGTTCTTCTATTTGCTGATTTCTCTCTCACCTCAATCTAGTTTTTAAAATTCAAAGATTCTAATAAGTATAAATTTGTTTATATTCCAATCTCTGGGCCACCTAGAATATTAAGTACATGGTACCAGTATTGAGACTGGATGCAGGCCTTCCAATAACTTTGTTAAAATAAATATAGAGTAGTTCTCTATATGAAGAAAATAGCTATTGTAAGAAAAAAGAAAAAGATACTTTCATGGTTTGAATTGTATATTCCTTCTTAAGAAAAGACATACTGAAGTCTTAATTCCCAATATCTCAGAATATGACCTAATTGGAAGTGAAATTACAGATGGAATTCAATATGTCCAATGTCCTTATCAGAAGGTAGCTATAGGAAGACAGAGATTTGCAAGGTGAAAGCCATGAAGAATGCAGAGATTGAAATTATGAAGCTACAAACCAAGGTGTACCAAACATTGCTGATAAACCCTGAGAAATTAGAAAGATGCAAAGAGCGATGATGTTCTTCAGGTTTGGTGTGACCATGGACCTGCCCACACTTTGATTTCGAATTTCTAGCCTCCAGAACTGTGAGACGCTGTAAGTCTCCAGTTTTATTTTGTTCTGGTTTTTTGGGGCCAGGATCTTGCTACTCAGTTCAGGTTTACCTTGAACTGTCTATGTAACCCAGGCTGACCTTAAATTTGTGTCCATACTCTTCCATCAGCCTACCGAGTCCTGGGATTATAAATGTGCACCACCAAGCCCAGCCAAGTCATCTGCTTAAAAACACCAAGGTTCTTTTTCATTTGTGGTGGGGGGTTACGGCAGTCTTATGAATTTAGTAACGGTGCTGAGTAGAGAAATTTGAAAATTCCCGCTTTACTCCTATATGGGGGAAGAAGTTGAATGAAAGAAACATAGAAAGGCAAGTGAATCCATCTCATCATTTCTAAACAATGCATCACTTAGGAGTAATGTGTAGAATGTGTTCAGACACCTGCACACTGACCAGAAACCACAAAACGGGCTTGGGAATATTCTAAGGAAACAAGAGGAATAATTAGGGAATACCAGTGTGGACCTGTTTAATTCAGCATAATGCCACAGTTGTTCTGAAGGATCCTTAATCTTTTTCTGTTTAAAATAGTAACTCTAATTTCAATATTTACTTCCAGAACTTGTCTTTTTCATAGATGGAATACAAATCACTTAAATACTTATATAGTATTTTTATGTGCATGATTAACGTCTACATAAAAAGTTCCCTTTTAAACTTAGCAAACAAGTCCATAGAATATTGATTTTTCTTAGACCATATTACCTTTAACAATTTTCTCTAGGTTCTGAAAGGATCACCACAATGTCTTTATTCAAGTTAAAGGGCAGCAAAGGTTTCATTTTTCAAAGGCAAATGTTTTTTACTTGTTGAATATTAGACCAACATGATCACTAAAGCATTTTCTAGTGAATAAAATAATCAAGATTAACTATTTCTTTGAGTTATAACATTAGAAACACTAGTTTAATGATGGTGTTATGTAAAGAGTTGCATGTTAGTCACTCAAATGTCCAACTTGAATAGGGAGAAGTAGATGGTTTGTTTGTACACTTACTTAATCTTTATTTTCCTTGTGCCATAAGAAATTCGAAATGATTAAAGAACATGAAATACGTGGCTAAATTTCAGTCTCTGTGTGTTCAAATTGGAGAAAATAAACCCTTACTTTCAATAAATAAGTTTGAAATGAAAAATTTATATGAAAGTTACTTGTACACAATATGTACTACATATGTTCATTTTATTAGATTTATCTATATATCTAGTAAGGATTAGAGCCCTAGAGAAATGACACCAGCTAGGGCTCGTGGAAAGGGGTTACCAGGTATTTTTCAACATGGTGAAGGTCATGTGGAGACCTGCTGGTCACTTGAAAAATAAATACAAGGCTGAGAAGCAACACAAAGATGACCTTGAAATACTACACTCATTGTGAAAGACAGTCTGACATTTTCTACAATGCTAAATATA
The DNA here is from genome assembly GCA_004363535.1 of Dasyprocta punctata. NCBI lineage: Eukaryota > Metazoa > Chordata > Mammalia > Rodentia > Dasyproctidae > Dasyprocta > Dasyprocta punctata. The sequence continues at coordinate 104,171 of RJWM01003579.1, read as the reverse complement.
GTCTTCCAGGATAATTCAACAATCATGTTCTCAGGTATGTGAATGAGTTGAAAATTTATATTAAAGTTCAGCTCTGGGTGTTTACAGCAGTTTTATTCATAACTACCCCAAATTGGAATCAACCAAGATGTCTTTTATAGATGAATGGTTAAAGAAACTGGACATATCCTTATAATGGAATATAATTCAACGGTTTAAAAAATTAAGATGTCCCTTTAGGTTGTTTCCAAGATTTAGCTACTTAAGTCAAATTTTGCTGCTATAAACATGGGTGTACATATATTGCTGTGGTATGATGCTTTTAATTCTTCTGAAAATATACCAAGAAGGAAAATAGCTGGGTCAAATAGGACCTCTAATCTTAGTTTTTTAAGGAAGCTCCATAAAAAAGATGTAGTTTTTTTTATATAATGGGGTACTATTCAGTCATAAAAAAGGATAAACTTGAGACTTTTATTAGTAAATGGATGCAACTCAAGACCATACTTATAAGTAAAATAAATCATACCCATATATACAAACATTGAATTGTCTCACTAGTGTGAGAAACTAAATGAGCAAATGAGATACAAAGTGTAAAATAGATATTGTGAACTGGGAACAAACTGTTCAGAAAAAGACATACTGTTATTGGGGAAAGTGGAAAGGAAGAAAGAGAAAAATATACGTATTTACAAGATAATTAAGACAATTATACAGGTAAGTTTCTCTTAGTTCATTGAAAAGAAAGGTTTGTGCTAATGTTGTTTGTATAAGATATCATGCTTATATCTTATACTCTGAATAACTACTATGAAGACAACAGAATGCAATGTATTAATTATTGTAACTGTCCTACTAAACTGTTTGGAAACTCTTTTATTGCTATTTTTACCTTTAATCTTTTTAAAATAAAAAATATGGAAAAGCCCATTAAGAAATGGACTTTTTCCTAGTACTTGAGATGGTAATTATTTCATTTATTTCATATAAAGTAATTTCAAAAATAAAAAGTTGTCTCATTGGAAAAAAAATTAAAATGTCTTACCATAAAAAAGATATGCTAAAAACTTAAATGCATATGACTAAGTAAAAGCAGCCAGTATTAAAAGACCAAATACTATCTTATTCCAAATATGTGACTTTCTAGAAAAGACAAAAATATGGAGACAGTAAAAAGACCAGTCACTGGCAAATATCTAAGCTGAGAGGAGCAAGGTTAATACACAGCATATTTGTCCTGCCAAATTGAGCACAAGATTAATACATAGAAAATAAGAAGTGAGTACAGTTGTGACAATATATAGTGCTGATATGGAGACTACATGAAAACTACACTGGAACCCATAGAACTATAAAACACAAAAAAAGTTCACCCTAATGCAACTAAAGATGTTAGTTAACAATAGCATACCAACATTTGTTTCTCTATGCAAGATGTTAATAGGTAGGAAAACTCTAAGTGGATGTATATGGAAATTCTCAGTACTTTCTGCATAATTTTTTGTAAACCTATAATAGCTCTAAGAAATATAACTACCAATTTAGAACAAGACAAAGCAAATTTGTTGTACTTCACAAGTACACTGATGCTATACATTAGATACTGTTTGTCATTGACACTTTCCATTGAATCACAGGATAATACGTGCAGATGCCTTTTTATTCATCAAATTTACTTTCTGACCATTTTCTCTAGGCTTTAATTTAGGCTTTAATTTTGCCAGGTGATGAGGCCTGGGTACAAGTCCCAGAGTACTCATCACCAGGACTAGCATGCAGCTTGCTAATAATGGTCTGCTCCAGCAGTCTATCTTGAGGACAGTGGACCAGGAACACCTCCGAGTAACCCTTCGCTGGCTCCATTTTGCAAATTGGCTTCTTGAAGACTCACACATCTTTTTTGCCCTCAAAAAAGTATCAAAGGATTCCTTCTCCTATTTGAAGCATAAAATGTATTTTCCCCAAGAGGAATCCATTTTGGTTATTTCAGTCCCACAGTACATCTGCGAGCAGCTTTAGATCTGTTAGTTCAGACAACAGGCCTTGTTCTTTCCTACCATCAACTAGTTCCTCTCCCATATGCTTCACTTGCATTCTACTTGCTTTAGTTCATTTCTTCTTGTTGTGAATAACTTATCACTTAATCTCTTTTTAAATAAAATTGCCAGTCTCAAGAATATGGTCCAATAAATGCTGTGGACAAAAATGGAGCTGACAGTCCCCTAAGACTCAAAGACAGAGGTCTGGGAAAAACTAAAAACTCTGCTGCATTCTGATTTTCATCTTTTCCTTAAGAACGCAGTGACCCATGGGCCAAAGAAAACCTGTAAAGCCCAGAGAACATAGTTTCCGTGTTAGCTCAGAATGATTCAGGAGCTCACTGTGTGTGTGTGTGTGTGTGTGTGTGTGTGTGTGTGTGTGTGTGTTGTGTTGTATGTTTATATTTTTCTATCTGTATGAATGTGTGGTCTCTGACTTACATACATTTGTGCCATCAGTAAAGCTGTCTTTTCTTTGGAAAAGTACCTATGACAAAACACGCTTAGAGAAGATCTTGAGTCTAATTCTTTTATACTTTTAATTTTCAGAATTCTCCCAAATATATGAGTCACTATTTATATATTACTTAATACAGTACATGAGTAATGATGGTTCAAGACTTTATGCACCTATTTTATTTTCCATTATAAATATGTCACCAAATCTATAGTTTTTATAAACATTATTGCTTAGGGATAATAAAGAGCAATTTTTTAAAAAAATAGATTGGGTGGTACATGACTAAGTCAAACCCATCAGGAGATAAAGTGATAAAGTTTGAGAAACATAGCTTTTAACCAGCAAAAGGAAGCACATTAAATATTCCTTATAAATCTCTATAATATTGACATTCTTGTTCTCTTACAAAATAAGTCCAACTTAACAGATCCATCAGAAGAAAAAAAGTGAAGGAGAAGCTGAATAGCATTAGGATTATATCTAAACAGTTCTTAAGGCTGACAAACTCAGTCATCTCAATCAAACTTTCCATCAGGTGATGGCTAAAAGTTTGAAGTTATTTATAACACCTGCTTTTTTACACCCAACCTTTTTAAAAAGAATACAAAGATATCTGAAATTCCTACATTTCCTCTTTAGTATTCCCAAGAAATTTATTTAACAACTGAATTTACTATTTTGTAGTTTTCCCCCTGCTGATATATTTATCTACTCAAGTGGAAAGTCACATCTAGTCACCAAGGTCCATTAAATCTACCTTTTTAATATCTACTCATCAGTATTAGAGATGTCTATTCGGCCCGATTTCCGCATCATTTTCTTCAGTAAACCTTCTCTTATACTCCGGTGCAGATGGAGTGCGTCCAAATGTTTCCCTAAGGCACATATTTCTTCTCACACTTAAGCTATGAACTGAATGCTTGTGTCTCTCTAAACTTCATACGTTGAAACCTTACTCCTACAATGTGAGATATGATGTTGAGGAGATAACGAAGATTAGACGAGGTCATGAAGTTGGAGCCCTCATGAATGGTATTAGTGCGCTTATAAGAGTCCTGAGAGAACATGCTGCTCTCTACCATTTGTCATGTGAGCCTAGAGAAGTCAACAATCTGTAGCTCAGAAAGGGACACTTATCAGAATCTGAAAATACAGGCACCCTTATATGAGACTTTGAGTCTCCAGTATTGTAAAAAGTAAATTTCTCTTGCTTATAACCTACCCATTCTGTAGTAACTGATCATCCTGCAAGAAAATACCCAACTACAAATATTTGTCAACTTGTTCTCTTGCATCTATCAAGTAAATATTTTAAAAGCTAGTGTCTTTTTTTTATCTTAGACATTAACTTATCCTTAATAAATGAAAGAGTAAGAAAGAAAGAAGCTTAAAAGAAACACCAGATAAACAAAAAGTTACTTTAAGATCTCTTGAAATATGGTCTATCTGTTTCAAAGGATAAATAGTGTACTGCCATTAATGAAACTGAGGTTTTTAACAACTAGCCCCAAAGTAAGTCCTCAGACTTTAAATTAAATTAATCTTTGGAACCTAACCATGAAATGATACTTTGATAAAGTTTTGGGGACATATTTATTAATTATTCTGTTTTTCTTCCCTTATTTGCCATGTAGTCATGCTACTTTGAGTTTTGCACTCACTTCATAATCTATTTGAACATAACTCTGAATAACAAGAACCAGCACATTATCCTTGGTGAATATTTTGTGTATAAACTCTCTCAGTGCTGGTTTACCTGCCATTGAAAATTGATCCTGATTATCGCAGTGATTAACTATACCTTCAAAAATTAGCTTTTATTCAAGAACCCCTTCTCCTCATCACATACACAGTATATTATTAATTATAGATACTTAAGAGAAAAATAATGAATGGTGACCTGAAAATCTATTACATGAGGTATTGACTTCATCTTGGGGATTAACTTGTAAATTCCTTGGACTGAAAGCTTCCTGATGAATATTAAAATACTGAAAATGATCAAAAAACACATATTTAATTCACATATAGGGTACTAACACTGTGATGAATTATATATATATGTTTATATCATAGATAAATTATATAAAAATATATATATATGTTTGATCTTCTTTAATAAAAAAAACTGTGAGATAATTGGGTTTATTATTTATTTTTATGGATGAGGAAATTGAAACATAAAACATGTAATTAAGTTGCCTAAAGCTACATAGTTCAACAGGTCATTGTTAGCTGAGATCTGAGAACAAGTGGGGAGCTAGTGAGGCAGTAAGAAGTACGGGGGGAACATTCCACCACAGCAAACAGTTGGATAAGCTTGGTGCAGAAGAACAAACCAGTGTGGCAGTGATTCAGAATCTCACTAGCATAAAGGTGAGGGCATCCAGGTAAGGGCAAGCCAAGCCCACAGGGAATTTTAAGCAACTTTAAATATTGGAGTCTTAAAAACAAAACAAAACAAAACAAAAAAACAATGAAAGGATAAAGCATTTGATTGATAAGATTAGATTTACATTTTTTTAAACTTTCCTTTGATAGCCTGATTGAGAATAAACTGAAGAAAGCAAAGTGTTTTGAAAGCAGTTGTTTAATGTTGATGAGTTTAGTTTCTGGAACAGAAAATTATTTATAACTCCTCACCTTAACCTATCTTTCTGGTAAGGATCATTTGTCATGCATCTGAGGGGTGACAGGACAGAAATTCACTCTTGCTGTCTTTTATAGAAATATACTCCTGTGTCACTACCTGTCAAATAATATAATGGCCTTTGCAGATTATCCATTGTTATAACTTTCTACCAAAATCTAAGACAAGGAAACTCTTAGTCATATACTATTGATGTGTACTTATACCCACTTTTTAATACTGTAAAATTTTCCCTCTACAATTTTTCTAGAATTGTTTCTGGAGTATCAGCAGTCCAAATATATGAATTTCTAGCAGCAGAGACCATACCTTTTATAACAATGTTTAACAGAATGGTAGGATGAGCGTAATTCATGATATATACTTGTAAACGGAAAAAAATATATAATCACATGTGAAAACAAATCTAGAATCATAAAATAAATCAACTTGGTCATTTGAACCGAGATGAAAAAACAAATAATCATCCTAGAAAAGAAAGATTACTTTAAGTTCTTCATGCTACTAATCCCAGTCTCTGGAGACTGAAAACTCATCTTTTGGCAGCACAAACAATCTGAAAAAATGATACAGAATAAAACCACATATCTCATTAATTAATTGCAGTTGCACAAGCTCTTACTGGTTCAGCCACCTCCTATTTGGATTTCCAGGAGGCCTTTGCAGTACTGAAAAGTGATGTATGATTCTTTTCCTAAAAACAGTTTATTTGAACTTGTTATCAATTCACAAATAAGAAGAGACCTAGATAAATCAAGTGTTCTCAAAGTCCCCAGCCAATTGTGAAGTGGAACAGGGATTTGGTTCCAGGTTTTTTGGCTCCAAAGCTGGTATTCTTCACACTGCAATTTTCTGTCTATAATTTATAAAGTAAGATTTAAAATAAGGTAGGAGAATTCAGGAAAAACCAATCCATGCTATTGCTGTAATTTACTAAGCACAAAGACTACATCAAAGAATTACTGGTTGTATGAAAAACCACAGTGGACGACAATAATTCCTCCATTGCTGTACACTTCCAAAGAAATTAAAGTGTGGGTGTCTGAGCTATTGGGGTCTGTACCTAGATCCCCAATCTCCCAAATGAGTGCACGGCGAAGGCCCAAATAACTGAGACAAGCAGTGTGATCTTTAGGGCTCCAGGAGGACCAAAATCCGCTGCAGAGTTGGTAACTGTGGTGGCTGAGCCGACACTGCCTCTGGGCTGCCCGTATGTATTCAGAAAAGGAAGGGGTTGAAGTGGAAAACACAGGAACTTGGGAGGGGTTCAAGGACCTCTCCAAGCAACAGATAATGCGATTTAGGAAAGTCTCCAGGTGACCTCAGCTGTAGCCCATCCTGCCCCACGCCCCCAGGCATCTCCTCACTCTCCTTTCTGCCGTGCCCGGGCCACACCACAGCCCTGCGCAAGTATTCAGCTTCAACAATTCCAACATTAAAGTACTCACATGGAAGCATTTTCTAATCTCTTATAGCTCTCCAGCACCCTAGCAATGAACATAGGAGCAGATATTTTTATTGATTTAGTCTAAATCTCCTTTCCAGAATCAAACAAGACAGGAAAGTGCCTGATGTGAGCTGAAGGCTGTAGCGCTTGAAACTCACACATCAAGTGAAGGGGAAACTCCAAGCAAGGGAACATCCAAAGCATCAGATTCAAGGAAACAGGTGGGAGGAGAACAATCAGATTAAAACCAACAGCTTCTGGGGCTAGGAATATAGCTCAGAGGCACAGCGCCTGCCTGGCCAAAGCAAGGTCATGAGTTCAACTCCTGACACCTAAATAAAAAATAACAAACTAAGGATTTCTAGACCTCAGTGTCCTTGTCTATGAAATGTGGATAATAAGAGATTTATTAATTAAAGGAAAGCATATTTGTAAAATACTTAAGATAAAGCCTTGATCAGTAGTTATTGGTTATTATGTTGACAAAGAACAGGCAAGACAAGAAATGGAATTCACGCTGGGCGTGGTGGCGCATGACTGATACCAGCACTCAGAAGGATGAGGTAGGTGGAGCATCGTGAGTTCGAGACCAGCTTGTGCTACAATGTGAGCACAAGGCCGGCCTGAACTACATAGTGCAACCCTGCCTTGAAAAACTAGGGTCAGGAGTTTGGCTCAGCGGTTTAAGCCCCTGCCTGGCAGGCGTGAGGTTGGGAGTTCGATCCCCCGTGCCACCAAAAAAAAAAAAAAAAGAATTTGAATTCAGAAGTCAAGGCTGAAAAGGTTCCCAGAAGTAGAATTTGTATAAAGACACAAGCTTAAAGTAACAAAAGTCAGTCAGGGATAATACAGAAAAGTGATAAGCGAGTTCCACCTCATAACATCTGTGCAAATTTTCAAACAGTCTTTCCTCTCTGCTGTTCTTTCTCCTATTCCCATGTGTGTCCTAGCAAGTGTCAGAATGTAGCATACCCCCCCATAAGTTGCCAATCTCTAGTCAGTACTATTATCAGAAAGAGGAATTACATAGAACTTTACTATTAGTAGCTAACATTGAGTGAGCACTTCCAATCAGAGCACTTCCACTTTCAGAGCCAGCTCATGACTCATGTTCTGATCTCTGGCTCTGAGTGACCATGGTGATCACAATCTGCAGACTGCAGTGTTTATGTCACATCAAACAAGAAATAAACTTCTGTCGTGATAATCCACTAAGATTTTAGATGGTTTGTTTTCATCATATGTTCTAGCTCAGAGCAGCGCTGTAGAGTTCGTGTCTATCAGGGCAGTCCTTCAGTTTTCTCTCCAACATATCTGAATGCAGTAAACAGTTACAATATAACTTTCCTTTTCACAAACAGGGCTGCCCCAAAATATCCCATCCGGAGAGGACCATCCTCTCCACCCTAACCCTAGCTATGCCACTGGCTTGGAGGTTTTCAGATGCATTTCTGGACTAGCAGCATTAACATTGAAAAACTAGTTAGATGTGCAACAGTGAAAGAGGATAGAAGATGAAGAAACAACCCCAGGAACATTCAGCCATCTAATATTTGACAAAGGCCCAAAAACATACAATGCAACAAAGACAGTCTTTTTAACAAATGGTACTGGGAAAACTGGCTGCACAGATTGAATATGGACCTGTATTGATCACTTTTCACCAAAATAAATAGAAAATGGATCACAGACATAGATATTAAAACAGAAGCATTTTACCTGCTTGGATTAAAAATAGGTAAAACTCTTGAAGACATAGACAAAGACTTTCTACACAGAATCCCAATTTTTTAAGCAATAGCATCAAGAATCAATGAATGTGATTATAACAAATTAAAAAGCTTTTGTGCAGCAAAGGAAACAATTGAGTGAAGACATACCCTATAGAATGTAAAAAAAAAATTCTAGCCACTCCTGTGAGAAAGGTCTAATATCTAAGAACTCAAAAAATCCGACTAAAATAAATATGTAATCAAAAATGGCCAACTGAAATAAATATACACTTCTCAGAAGTAGAAAAGACCAAAAATAAATAAAAATATGCTCAACATCCCTGACCATTAGAGAAATGAAAATAAAAGCAAAATTGAATTATCTTACTCTAGAAAGTTGACTATCATCAAAAAACAAACAATGATAGGTGTTGGCAAAGATGTGAGGGAGAAAGGCATTCTTGCTGGGAATGTAAAACGCTATAACCATGATGCAAAACAGTATAGAAATTCCTCAACAAACTAAAACGAGAAATTCCATTGTGATCTAGCTATAGCCCTTGTAGGTATCTTCCTCAAAGGGTTAAAGATATCCTACCACAGTGATACATTCATACCCATATTTATAGTAAAATAGCTCATAATAACTAAATCTTGAAACTGACATATATGTCCATCATTAGATGAATGAATAAATAAAACGTGGCAAGCATACTGTTAAGGTTGATATGTTGTGTTAACTTGAGAAGTCTAGAGGCTTAACTAAGTAACTCAGCAGCTCTGCATCCTGGGGTGTGGAGGACAAACTGTCACAAGCTGTTACAGTTCTAGGATGTCCTTCATTGTATCAATTTGAGAAGATCAGAAGTTTAACTAAGTGTTTCAGCAAGGGGCCAGGGTCTTTGCTTTGTGAACATCCTCAACCTGTGGAATAGGAGGGCATGGAGATGGCGTGATTGCTACTCCCACCAGAGGGGCGTAGCCTGCTTACACCATAAAGAAGGAAAAAGGGGTTTGTTCTCCCCTCTTTTTTGCTCTTGCTGCTTTTGCTGTCTCCTGCTGCCTCGAAGTGTTGCCCCTGTGCCTTGCCACCCTGCCTTGCAGCCTGATGATTATGGACTGCAACTTCCATGAACTATGAGCTAAATACACCTTTCCTTCCTTAATTTTGGGTGTCAGGTATTCTGTCTCAGCAACAAAAGAAAAGTAACCAAGACCTATACATAATGGAGTAATAATCCACCATAAAGGATAAACCTGAGTCTTTTGTAGGAAAATGGATGCACCTTGAGACCATAAAAGTAACTGAAATAACTCAGACACAATTTAAATATCATATGATTTATCTTATATGTGAAACCCAAATTATAAGTAATGTCAAAAAATAAAACATAGATAATAGGAAACTTGGAGATAGACAATTTGCAAATTAGAAGGGAATGTAGAGATGGAGGCATATAAAAATAATTAAAGAGATGTTAAGTAGTTAAGTAAATCCATTTACTTACCCTGATGATTGTAACATGTAGGCAGCAAATATATACTATTAAGAGAAATTTTAAGAAAAGGAATGTAATTTCTGGAGTCTTACTCCAGACATAATGCATCAGAAAGCCCTGAAATAACACTTTTTTTGAACACTTCCAATTGATTCCTATACACATTAATGTTTAAGAATGCTGATCTTAGTCTCCCTTCAGGGATAAAATATCCCTACCAGGAGAAATGAACTATTATTCCCAATTTACATACAAGAACACTATAGCCTGACCTAAATCACGAGTAAGCAAAAAAATAATTTGAATGTTGCGATCTGTATTCAAATATGAGGGTTTTAACCATTTGCTGTCACCATTAGCACCATTGTGTGACCATTATTGTTCTACAGTAACCTGACTTCCATATAAATCTAACTTGAAATTACTAAATTCTGCTGTAGAAAAGAACTGTGTATTTTATAACTACTTTAAAATATTTAAAATCCCTCCAAATAAAAATAATGGTAACAGAGGCCCTCTGAGATCTACTTTAAGAAATCAGTAACAATGGGTCATAAAAACAGCATATTGGGGTTTGGGGACAAGTAAATTTTTAAATGGATTACAAATATTTGCCATGATTACTTACTGCTCTGATAGTTCTTGCCTCAAAATTTTAAAGTGATTTTGAAGCTGTTACTCTTCAGAATCATTACCCTGTGTTTATTCATGGTCAGATTAAATTTGCAGACCCGAGGTAAATTAGAGCCAATCCAATGCAAAGAGATCAGTGGACCTAGAGAGAAGGAGGAGGATAGAGATACAGAGGAGGTCAGAGATGTAACAGGAGTCAGATTAGCTCAGTACAGTCCATTGTGAGAATTCAACTGTTATTCTGGTAGGGTACAAATAGGTGTTCTTCTAAAAAACATAAGTCTGTCATTGGAAAACCATGAGTTAAATGAAGATAAATTAGTTTCTTCTCTCTAGACCATTTCACAGGCTTTACTTTGATAATAAAAAATGTGTTTGTCCAAGAAAGTGAATAAATACATGTCTTGAGCTATTGAGAGGAAGCTGACACGGTGAACTGTTAAGAATACAGAAGGTTTATTAAGTGTAAACAGATAAGAAATAATTTTATTTGGCATATATAACTTGAAGTTCTGTGGAAAAAACCCAGGTGGGACCCAAGCACTAGGGAGGCTTAGGCAGGAGGATCATTGTGAATTTGTGACCAACCTGGGCTACATAGTGAGTTCAAGACCAGCTTGAACTGCCTAGTAAGACCCTGTCTCAAAAAACAGGGCCAGGGATTTAGCTCAGTGGCATAAGCCCCTGCCTGTCAAGGGCGAGGTTGTAAGTTCTATCCCTGGTACAAACAAGCAACAACAACAACAACAACAACAAAAAAAAAACAGGTGGGGCTTCCCTGACACAAGTTAAAAAACAGGGATTTAGATGCCAACATATTTAACAGAGATAAATTTACAAATTTAAGAATAAAATCTAAATAATAGTTCTATACACCAGTAAATAAAAAAAATGAAAGGTTATCTACCCATCTCAGAACAAAGTCAGGGTTCAAATTTCCTGTTTATTGATGCTATTTATCCTCTTTGAAGAATTGTTTAGTTATCTGATTCACTTTGTCATGTATAGATACAGCTTAAACCCAAGAGTCATTTCTCAATGTATTTTCTTTTCTATCACACAGTAGTTTCATATTTGGGTTTATTCATGTTCACCAACAAATGCATGAAAGGGGAAAGAAAAACATATTCACTCAACTTCCTTCTTTGAAGATTATTGTGCTTCTGTTTTGTCATCACTGATTTTTTTTCCCAACCAAATGATGCTACCAAAAACAGTATACCCAAGAGATGACTCACATTTCCAAAATATTGAGAGTTGTTTGACTCATACCTCAAGAATCACCTTCAGTTTTCCTTTTTTGTTAAACTATAAAACTGGATATTCTGATAATTGGGCAACCAAATCTTTGCTTATTTTAATGACAAATTTGAGCTAATGTACCAAATTAGCAAAATGACTCATAGTGAATACTCTCTGGCTAGGTTTACTAAATTTCTACTCTGCAGTCAACTAAAATCTCTTTCACAGGAAATGTATCCATCCTCCTTCCAAAGATGATATGCCATGCTTTTAGCAGGACTATAATTTTAATGAGGAATGATTTGTCCATTGAATGTGATCAACAGATTAAGCCTTGTTTAATTCTAGGGCACTGATTATGCATGTAAATACTTGAACTTGATTCAGAACTATCAGACATGCTTGGAACTTCAATTGGTTAATCTTGTTGGAATTTCAGTCTCTAAAGACCAAATTATGGAAGTATGTTTTGGCTTCAGTATGCAGACATGTTTCCATTGCAGTAGTCTTAAGATAATTTCCTTGAGAAGTGTTTAAGTTCTTAAAGTTTTACTGGTCAGTATCTCCTTAACTAATATTTCAGTTCAGTTACTGACAAAACCATTACTTTAGGTGAAGAAAAGAGAAAGCCAGTTAAGAGTTTGAGCTGTTCAATTCATGGTAATATTTTTGCATTTACAAGTTTCAGCAAACTTATTCTGAATGGCAATCAATGTTTATTTATTGATATCAGCACAAATAGCACTTTACCACACTACTCTTTGAGCCCAACAAAACCTAAAGTAGAAACATTTGTTAGCAGATACCAAGCAGCTTTCTTTTTAAGCCAAAAGACTTATATTTAGAAAGAGTTAATTTTATTTTTCTCATTATAAAAGAAGCTATATTTAACTACAAAACCTAAGTGAGCCTGGGGTTATAGCTCAGTGGCACAGTGCCTGCCTGGTAAGTGCAAGGTCCTGAGTTCGATTCCTGGTACCAAAAAATAGTAATAATAAACAAAAATCTAAGTGAATTGCCCTGTTTGGGAGATTTATTAATGGAGACAATTAATGACAACTAAGATTTTTGAGAGCATGACTATACAAGCAGCATTATCTCACAATAACCTATGACATAGTCCCTTCTAAAACCTTCACTTTTATTCCTAATTACAAGTTAGAAAATTAAGGAGCAGAAAGATGAATTAAATTGCCAGTGATCATTGTAGTAGATCTAAGATTTTAAGTAAGGCAGTTAGAATCTAATACTGTACTTTTAATATTTATACTACGCTGTCTGTCAAGTAGAAGGACATAAAAGACAAAAAGGAAAAGAAACCAGGCATGGTGGTGCATGCCTATAATCCCAGCACCTGGGAGGCTGAGGCAGCAGGATTTCTGTGAGTTTGAAACCAGCCTGAACTACAGAGTGAGACCCTGCTTCAAAAAACCAAAGAGAGAGAGAGAGAGAGAGAAGGAGAGAGAGAAAGAAAGAGAGAGAGAGGGAAACGGAGAGAGAGAAGCTGTACCACATTGGATTAATTACACAGAATATGTTTAGAACAATAGGCAAAAATTAAGGAAAATACATTTGGAATTTATAAAAGATGTGTTATTACACAATTCTAATAAGAAACCTAAATCAGAGCATGGGGCACTCATGTTTCTCTATTGAAATTGTAAGAGACTCAGAATAATCTATAACAATCTTTTAGGTTAAAATTTAAGGGGTATCAATTGTACTTATAAATAGTAAATTACCAGTTATAATTAAATTCACATGAGCATAGCCCTTTACCTTTTATCTGAGAAGTATTTTACACAAAAGTGATCAAAAAGTCTAGTTTACTGAGAACAGTACTAGTAGTATCCTACTAGTTTCATCCTAATTCTCAATTTTTCCTTCTTAGTCTGCCTTACTGAATAATATATTTTATCGCCACGTAGGTATACCCATTCTCTTCATTCCTTCAGAAAGGATGAAAGACATCTTACCAAAGGCAAATTTCATTTTCCAGATTTCATCATAGTAAACTGATGGCTTCCATGCATTGATTTGGTATTCAGTGTGGTCATGAAATATCTAACATTTAAAGCACAGTTGCTCAACCATCAGTAAGTATAACCTCTTAAGAATTATATGTTAGCTTCCTAGAAAAGCTATCATAAACACTGAGTAATTAAACTAAAATCTTCTATCTCTTAGTTAAAGTTAAAATGAAATAATATGTTCAAACATGGGTACAATAAAAGCAAGAAGACAGTTTGACATATCCAAACCTCTTTATTACTGAAATGAGTTTGACTCAACAATCATTTTAGATCCTACGTAAAACAAAAGTGTTCCAAGAAACAAATAGCTTTCAAAAGTACACTCAGCAGATATTTTTAATCCATTTTTGTTTGCAAAATTTTACAAACAGATGAATTAGCCTGTTTGTGTGTGTGATCTGTTAAATGACCTGTGTTTTGGAATTAGTTACATTTATACGTGCATCATTTTAAACCAAGTTGGACCATGTAAATAGCTCGGCATATGCTTTAAAAGCAATGTATTCATCTTTTATTGCCATGTAACAAACTAACACAAGGCTCAGAAGATAATTACATGTACATATGCACTACAGTCCTAAAATTCTATTTCAGAGTTTCTGTGCTTCAGGAGTTCAGGGGTATGTGTGTGTCTGTGTTTTGTTTTGTTTTGTTTTTTGTTTTTTCTCCCCATCTCCCCCTTGGGGTTTCATAAAGTACAGTAGGGTGCCAGTCAGGTTGTTTTCCTTTCTGAAACCTGGCAGTCCTCTTCTCCAGTCATGTGATGGTTGGCAGAATTAACTCCTTACAGTTGTAGGACTGTAGTCTCTCTTTTCTTGTTATCAACTGTGGACCTGTCTTGTTAGAGCTACCTGCAGTTCCTGGTCATGCAGCCTTCTTACAGCACTTCTTAAGACATGACAACTCACTTCTATAAACCCACTGAAGGACATTCTCATAAAAGAGCCAAGTTTGTCTTTTAAGTGCTTTTATCTGATCGTGTCAAGCCCATCAAGTTTAAGCTACCTACCACTAACCCAATATCAATTGTAATTTACACCTGAAAAAAAAAAAAAAACTCTCCACATTTGCTGTATTTGTAAACGAGGGTGATTCCACGTGGCTGAATAGAGGAGTCACCGAGTTGCTAATGTCTCAACTGCTTAGCCACATTCCAGTGTTTAGAAGCAAATAAGCCTCCAAATGCAGCTTGGAGTTTATAGAAAGACATGGTTCGTTGAAAATATAGCCAACTTGGTATGTGTCCACAACAGGTAGTAAAAAACTCTTTTCATTTCCTCTAAAACTTCCTAAAATACTTGAAAAGCAAAAAGGTAACTAGTAATTCTGTTACATGAAATTTAAAGAAAGGAACTGTTGGTCTTGAGAAAAGCTTGAGATGCAGCAAGAGTCTCAGTATCACCATCAGGAAACCTTCTAAATGATCTTCTGTGTGAAGTCTTCCCTGGCTTCCACCTCGCTTTGTTCAAATGGCAAAAGTCTTCTGAGGATAGAGAGGGCTGAGGAAGGAGTGTAGATGTTCATAGTGATCATTCCAGCAGTGGTTTACTTACAAAGTCTCAACCAATCATGAGAAGACATAATATGTCCCTATGTATTATATTAGAACATTTTTATTTTCCCACTTACGCAAGTGAAATGTGCTCCTGAAGACATATACAGTGTTCTTCTAATAGTCAGTACAGTTATGAGAATAAACTAATATTTGGAGCTGTTCAGAAAGATACTGAGCTGAGTGTGTTGCTCCACGCCTTAAGCTCAGCACTCACGAGGCTGAGGCAGGAGGTTCGTTGTGAGTTTGAGGCCAGCCTAGGCCACATAGTTCAAGGTCAGTCTGAACTACATAGTGAAACTCTGTCTCAAAAGATAGGCAAAGAGAAAAAGAGAAAGAAAGAAAGAAAGAAAGAAAGAAAGAAAGAAAGAAAGAAAGAAAGAAAGGATGCACATCCATGTATTTTCATGTTTTTGTAATTTAGATGGCCAATTTTACTTAGTAACATTTAAAAATATTAACCACATTAAAACTTTTTAAATATAAAACAAACGTTGAAGTTCTATAATGGAAGGGATAAATTATGGGCAAAGAGGCTCCTATGCAGTCACACTTTCACCTGCTCATGTGTTTTGAGTGCTCACTAGCAAAGAGTGGGCCCATGAGTTTTAGGGGAGAAACCAACACCATGAAAATCTGGTTTTACTGTGGTCACCAGGAAAGTCATGGTATGCCAGTGCTGTTCCAATGACATAAACTCCAGTGAGTGAAAAGTGCTCTTTCACTCAGCAGAAAATGGAATCATGTCATATCTGGGTTTTAGTTGCTCTTTTTTAATGAGAATTTTATGAAACAAACACCTTCAACTTAATATTCTATTTCTATAAAATCTGTCAAAATTCAAAAGAGATAAATTTTCCTCTTTAATACTGAATAATTACTTGAGAATAAAAATAGAGCATGGATAATATATGAAAGCTTGCTCACTTTGTCTTCTAAATTTTCTAAAACATCTCAAAACACACTATCAGGTTAAGTACTGCAGATTTATTTGAAATAGCTAGTCATTAAAAGTAAAATCTACGATTGCTTGGTGTAATGTTGAATGTTACTAGACTCCTAAAAAATAGTAAATCTAGAGAAGTACTGATGAGGAATAAAAAACCAGACAGTCTCAAGATATAGTGGACCAGAGTATAAGAATTCTATTTCTTGAAAGGTCTAAAAACAAGTGAAGAAATTACCTTTATCAAGTTAAAAGAAAACATGATAGAGAACATATTTACTATTAATCGGGTTTCTGTCACATTGAATTAAAACTTTGATCAAGCAATATTTTTGCCATTATATCCAAAGAGTGAATGAACTCTGTTTACAAGATTCTATAACCTAAACTGTAATCCCTCTCATGCAAAATTTGAAAATAAATGCATATAATTAGTTTCTTCCACTTGTAAATACTTTTATAATTTTATGAGAATGTATTGTAAATAGTATGTAGATTAGTATGCATAATAGTATGTATTTCATATAATGAGAAATACATCACTGAATTTCACCATTTGAACATACAGAGTGCACTTAGACAAATTTATATGTGATAGCTTACTACACACCAATATTATATGGTGTAGCCTATTGCTCCTAGGCTGCAAACCTGTACAGAATGTTACTCTACTGAATATTGCCCTGTATCGAATATACGCAATGATTATCACTTATGCATAAACATATGTAAATCTAGAAAAGGTACAGTAAAATATGATACAAGTGATGTAGAAATGGTTACATGTTTACAGTTACATGAGTGGAGCTTGCAGGAGAGAAATTTGCTCTGGGTTGCTCAGTGAGTGAAGGGGGATGAATGTGAAAATGAAAGGTAGCACTGTGCACTCCCCGAGGCTTCATACAGGCTGTGCACTGGTCTGCACTAACTTACAAAACTATTTTGCCTTCTTTAGTAATAAACTAGCTTATGGTAACTTTTTAAAAATTTTGCTTACTTTGTGAAAACTCTTAGCTTAGAACACTAACACATTAAGCAGGTCTGCAAAAGTATTTTTCATCTTTATAACCTTTTTCTATAAGCTTTTTCTCTATTTTTAATTTTTTTTCCTTTTTCCTTTTGGTTAAAAACTATATTTCACACTCTCTCCCTCTCTCTCTCTCTCTCTCTCTCTCTCTCTCTCTCTCATACATTAGTGAGGCCTAAACAGCATCAAGATCATCAAGATCATCAAGGTTACCATCTTTCACATTGGGTCCCACAGGAAAATTTACAGGAGCAATAGCACATATGGATTTGGCATATATGACAACAAAGCCTTCTTCTGGACCACTTCAAGGATGTATCTGAGGCTCTGGACCACTTCAAGGATGTATCTGAGGCTACTTTACAGTTAATTTTAAACAAGCATAAGTAGAAAGAGAACATCCTAAAATGGTGATTATACAGTATCATAAACACATAAACCAGTACTAATTACTTATTATCATTATAAAATATTATGTAGCCTATAAAATTACATAAGTGACATTTTATATGACTACCAGTTCAGCAGGTTTGTTTATGCCACAATCACTGCAGACATGTGAATAATGTATACGACAGATATAGGATCACTAGTTGATACACATTTTTCAGCTCTTTGATAATCTGTGGGACAACAATTATATATATAGTCTCCCACTGACCAGTAAACCATTGTGTAGCATGTATTGCTTTGTATGACTGATATGTGTATATTCATAAGAAAAAGCTGAGTTTATTTAGCATTATTGTTTAGCATCTTGAAGAATAATGCTACTCCTATAGTCTTCATAGGGCCTTCAGAGGAAGAAAGACATACTAGTGTATTTGCTGAGATTTTGAAGTGTGGTTTACAGTGAATCTATCAATATGGGAGCTTGTTTCATATGCTTTGCACATATATAAGTTTCATATGATTTGCACAATGTATTTCAACATCTGTTTATATTTAACATTTTTTCAACATGCATTTATTATTTTTATTTATTAATAAATAGAACGAATAATCAAAAGTACAAATATGTTAGGAATTACATGGATACACAGATTGGTTTAGTATTTTTCTAGACAAAACAAGATGTCATTTTTATCTTCATAATAGTACTATCAGTTGGAGGAAAAAAATCATGCTTTAAGAAGACTAATTTATCTATCTGGGAATTCAAATTCTTATCTAAGATAATTGGACATTTTATAGCTGGTGTAGACATAGTAAGTACCATCTCCTCATTGGGCACAGTGCACATTTACTCATTCTCAGAAACCTCAGGTCATCTGTGAAATGTATTTTTCTTTAAAACAGATAAAAGAAAAATACCACATCTTTTTTATCCATTCTTTGATTGATGGGCGCTTGGGTTATTTCCAAGATCTGGCTATTGCAAATTGGGTTGCTATCAGCATGGGTGCACAAATATCACTGTGATACGATGTTTTCAATTCTTCTGGGAAAATGCCCAGAAGTGGGATACCTGGGTTGAATGGGATCTCTAATATACAATGGAGTACTACTCAGCTATTAAGAAAGATTGCATTGAGACTTTTATAAGTAAATGGACACAACTTGAGACCATACTTATAAGTGAGGTAAATCAAACCCACATGTGTAAATACTGTATTGTCTCCCTAGTGTAAGAAACTGAAAAAGCATATATGATCCAAAATCTATAATAAATACTATGTAAGGGTAAAAAACAGCTCGAGGAACAAAAGTAATTGGGAAGGGAAAAGGGGAAAAGAGGGAAGGGAAAAGTAAAAGATATAAATCTGTATATATGTATATGTAAGATGACTAAAACGAACAAACTGCTGAATGCATTAGTTATTGAGAAAGAACAGTTAATACTCATAGATCGATTTTACATGTCTATGTCTGTTAACGTAAACAACCATTTTGAAGATAACGATACGCAATATTGCAACCATGTCAAGTTTCTATCATCCTGTTTTGTAAACCTGCAATGTTACTGTTGTGTATTTACTCTAGTCGTTTGTTTGTCTCTTTTGTTTTTTGTTTTTCTTATATGTCTTTTTTTTCTCTTAAATAAAAAAAATACATATAAAACAGATAAAAGAAAAGGCTGGGTTTAATAAGGATTTTTGTGGTTGCTCTTGTTTTTATTGTCTTTTCCTGAAGTATAAGCTTGGGGTTGAAATATTTGTTCAAATTATATTTCCATCTCTTTAATCTTAGCTTCAGTTTAAAGTAATGCAAATAAGCCAGGCATGTGGGCACAGGCCCGTGATCTCAGCACACGAGCAGGTTAAGGCAGGAAGAACCCAAGCTTGAGTCCAGTCTGGGCAACTTAGTAACTTGGTAAAATCTTATCTTAAAACTTAAAAAAATTAATTAATTAAATAAAAACGCTGGGGATATAGCTCAATGCAAAAGGGCCTGGACTCAATTCCCAGGACTGAAAAAAAAAAGTAAATAAGTAAAGCGAGTACAGTAAATTGGAACACAAGTAATCAGTAATAAATTAGAAAATAGTTCACAAAAAATATTTCAGATCTTTAGAAATGTGTTTAGCAATCTCTGCAAAATAAGAAATTTGGGTGAAAAATTATCACACATAAAGCTGATTGTTTCTCGGAAAAATGCTTATGAAGAAATTAAGTGTTTGCTATTTCAAGGCATCCTGACATCCTGATTGAATTTATTGACATCCTGATTTTGGTTTGTCAAGCTATCTTTCTGCCTTTATAACTGTCATGAAAATTCTTTTCTTTAAATGAAAATAAAAAGCCTAAAAGTATGCATTTAAAGGTCAGCTGGGCTTGTTTGCTCCACACAAGAAGGTTGACATTTCAATATATACTTATCAGATTATTCAAAGAATGGAGTTAACATGTTATTCAAAACAGCCTTATATCTAAAATAATTCATCTGAGCTACTTTGTGTATATTTCTAAAAATTACATTTAATCACTTACAGATGAATATGGAGTAATCTATTATTTTCTTTTAGAAACATTATTTTCAAACAGCTGATATGTTCAAATGGGTCAAAATTTAAAAGATACAAACAAGTAGAGAGTAAGTGCCTCCCATCTTTTCCTTTAGGGCATATTCCTTTGTGGCAATTAATGTACTAGTTTTGTGCATACTTTTGGAAATATTTTATGAATGTAAAAATAAATATGCATACAAGTGCATCTTGTTTCATCTCATAAGTACCTGAATATTACATTTTTCAATATTCTTTACATAAAAAGCTGGTTTTCTTTGACACTTCACCTGCTCTGGACAAGTTTCTACATGTTTAACATCACAGTTATTAATTAGCACATTGTATTCTAAAGACCCTGGGAAAAAATAAGATGTCAATATAAACCAAACCCTGCCTTACATTCTCACTATAATACGTTGGCAGCACACACTATGAGCCACTATATGAAGTGCCACGTAAACAAGTAGAAAGCCTGACTTTAAAGCATTTCATACAGCAAAGCTCTAGACATTTTATTTGACTCCAAATTCAGAAATTCCAATAAAATCATGTGTCTGCTTGCGTTCCTACAATTGCATTAGCAGTAATATGTGTTTAGATACAGTTAAATTTTATTTAGAACTTTGTGCCTGGTATGGGCAACATTATTTCAAAAGTATATTGAAAAAGGGATATATCAAGAAAAATATCTCCTGGAAAACTTGACTGTGGGAGAAGTACATTATAGGACTCAAGGTTTGGTTTTTGGAGTAGATATAAAGAGATCAGAATATGATCTTCAAATATGTGAAGGACTGTCACCCTGAAGAGTTATCATACAGATTCTGAGCTGAATCTGAAAAATTGTTTATCTGAATGATTCAACTGGGAGTAACCTACTCAGGAAGTGACTGTTCTCAAAAATTAAAATTATTATTCACAATTATGTGAATCCCCTAGAAACAAACAAGTAATACTCAGTATTCTTGGGGCAGGGAAAGGGGAAAGCAGAAAGAGAGAAGTATATAAAATTATAGTCTTTGGAAAACTCCACTTTTGGGTAATGTGGATGGGAAATAGATTAAAAAGACTAGAAATTCAGAACCTTGGAGGTTACCTTTACAACAAATCTCTTTTGCAAGATTAGACTTAAGCTTTCATATTTTTCTCACTAAAATTTGAGACTATGACTAATTTTTCATTTTGTTGCCAATATGTCGCTAATTGGAAATTCAGCTAGCAATGAGGTTATTAATGGATGCCAAGGTGAGGTATGTTTTTAAAACTGTTTTAATAGACACATAACATTGGTACATATTTATGGAATACAGTACAATAATGTGATACATGTGTGCAATGAATAATGATCAAATCAGATAAATTAGCATTTCCATCTGCAAACATTTTTTTCATTTCTGTGTATTGTAAAATTTCAGACTTTTCTCCAGTTATTTTAAAATATACCATAAATTGTAGACTATAGTTACCTCCTGTGTGATGGAACACTAGAACTTATTCCTCCTAACTGTATTGGGAGAGGAAACTAGAAAGAGAATGGATAAAAGGCACCAATGTGAAGTTTTCTTGTTACTATGATTTCCTACTTAGTTTTCTACTATTATTTACTTTTGAAAGGTATTCAAGTTGGTAGTTTATGGCATTTATGCTTCCCAATGCTCCAGATTAATTTGATTCCATTGTAACAAATAAGCAAAAATAAAAGGACATTCTTGGTCTTTAATGAGGTAGGAAAATGATGATGGAACTTACAAGACTAGAAAATATGCTTTTAAAATGACCCAAGTGCAAGAGAAAATGAAAGATGGGCTAAGATTAGTGAAGGCAGTTTTTATATCTGAGGAAAGACTTTATGAGCAAAGCCTGCTCACCACAGCTGGGGAGGCTTGGAAAGCACAGAGATGCAAACAGTGGAAAGTCAACAGTCACAGAATGAGGCTAAGGATCTCCTGGGTGGAATTAGGGGGTATAATAAGAAATGCTTATGTACAAAGAGAAGATTTGTAAATTATTTTGGTATTAATCATGGAATTTCAATGTTTAAATGTATTGTAAAATAAATTGTACATAAGCGAAAAAAACCACAGTGACTCTGTGATCAGTTGTACTACTCACACCAAACATGTTAAATTTGCAAATAGTGCAGCCCTGGCAAAATCGTCAACATTATGTTATTTCATTTCAACAATATGTAGCTTAAGATTACCATAAAGCATTTCACTGTATATTAAAAGACATGGCATAATCTTCTGGAATTTATGCAATCATTTTGTTCTGTAATAAATTATATAATAAGTTATATAGAATTTAAGTTCACATAGTACATTGACCTCATTCCAAATTAAAAGTATTGCATAACTTAAATTAAGAAAATCATGTGATATTAATATCTACATGGGTTTTGCCTTATGCAGCAGGAAAATGTAGTTCAGCATCTCAGTTACATTTTCAGCCAAAATTCAGATTTTGGTCGCCATGATATCAAAAATTCAATGTGATTAAATACCTGATGCCTTATAAAAATAACTTTTCAAGGCAGATACATTCTGATAATTTAGAGTCATCATTTTTATGGATAAAAACTGTTTTTCTGAATAAAAATGTATTAAGAAACTTCAGATAGATGGACTCTACATTTTACTTCATTCTATAGATTCATTGTCTATTTTTTAATTTTGTATAGTCTTCATGGTAGTGTTTACTAAGCATTTGAAAGATGTAGTTTTCTACTCAGTATAAAGTAAACTTTTCATATTAAACAACAGGTAGAAATAAGCATTTCTGTTTCTGTTTTCATCAGGTCATTTCCTCTGAATTTGGTGACCATTATTAAATAATTAAGCAGTTTGTATCATGCTCATCAACAGTTAGTTACTGCCTAAAACTCCTGACAAAAATTCATTAGGGAAATTCTTAAATAATTATTAATAAAATGTCAATAGGACTAAACTTCCCTGAGTTTGAATTTTCCTCTCTGTCATCACTCCAAATCTAATTTAAATTTTGCTTTAACAAGTTCCTTTGCTCTCAGGCACAATCCTGCATTCATAATCTTTTTGCAGGACTCTATCAGTATGTTGCTCTTAGCTATAATGTAACCAGTACAGTCAGTTTGTACTTCATCAATGAATGAAGTCATTTATTCATTTCATAAAAATGATTTATGGATGAGAACTTTAAGTACACAGCATGGAAAAAATAAGAGAATAACCGTTTGAACTATGAATGCAGGTGCTGTTTAAAATTCTCTAATGCTTTGTACATAAAGAAAATTTCACATTCTGTAAGAGATTTCGCATGTTTTGCTAAGTGGGTTTAGATTATTCCTTGAAGAATACTGTTCCTCAGGTTCAAATTCCCAATAAATATCTATTTTCATTTGAGGGAATAAAAAAAGTAAACTCTCCATTTCACAGCACAAAGGGTGCTTAAAGCATCTGTAGCTGTCAAGTTGAAATTAAAACAAGAGATCTGTTTGCATGTGACAAGCTTAAATCAACTCCAAATGATGTCCAAATTGGACAGAGCCCGGGTTTTGTCACCATAGTCCTAACATTTCAGTTTAGATTAAGAACAGACTCGTGTTCTACAGTGTCTCTGGACAGAGTTGCTTTTTTTCTTCCAGCTGCAAAGAAACAAATCCTGACTTATATTAATGATTGCCACACCATTCCACAACAGAGATCTCCCTAGGCACAGAAATAAATTTTCTCAATTCTTCAAAAGATAAATCGTATGATTTTTTAGATTTATAAATTCAGGTCAGTATACATGAGCTAAAATAATATAATGTACTACATTTCACATTAAAATTGTTCACATTATGCTGACTAGAGCTTAGATACCTGGGAAAATTCTCAGTTAAAAAAATCTGTTCTTTTTTACGTACAAAAATATTGCTTCCATTATTTGTAGGAAATTCTTTCTATCTTAAATTATCACTGTGTATCTGCCAGAAAATGTTATTGTAAGTTTATTGCTTTAGATAAAATATACAGTCACAAAAAGAGGAAAGTCATTTTGATCACTATTCAAGAATGAAAATCTAGATTTAAAACATTCCAAACTTATTTAAAAAGATGACTGAAGTGAAGCGCTTTCCATTAAAAGTGAAATAAATGAATACTATAAACCCTAAGACAATAAAATATGCCAAAATTCATTGAAGTCTTTGATCAAGAATATTATAACTGTAAGTAACTCATCAAGCTACTTATTCTTCTATGGAACCAGGTACACAGTAACCTGATTTATGTGTGTTTTTTCTTTTATGTACTAATATTTGGAGAAGAAAAGTTGCGATTTTTTGAGACATCCTTGAATATTAGAAAGTGAAGGTTTTGTAGATTTTATTCTTGATCCTGTCTCAGTTATTCAGGAGGTTGGAAGCAGCATATAACATTATAACAAATACTACCTCACCTCCTTCAGTTTCCAACACTTATTTATGCATTCTCTCATTCCTTAATGAAGGATAGTATATTGTCCATAAGAACACTATGCTAGTTGTTATATATTGATACATGTATGTATTACCATCTATGATTATATAATTGGTTGTATATAATGAAATTCTTCAATAAAAATGGACCTCAACAGTTCAATATCTTAAAACAATAACATTTTATTTTTTCTTATGTTATAGTCTTACTCACTCACATGTGAGACAGAATTCTGCTGTGCTGACTTCTAGGATTCAGGTTACCAGCAACTATACCTTCTTTAAACTTGGCTATTAAGATTCCCTGACTGTTGCTATCCCAGTTGCCTGGGCAGGGAAAAAGCAAATAGAGAAACACATGGGAAATTTTTGTCACTCTCATGAACTCCAGCTTTGGAATTCAGCTTATATTTGTCACAGCTCAGTCACATGGCCAAAACTAATGCCAGGAGGCTTGGTAGTATAATCAGAGTGTGTCCAGAGGAATGTGTATCAGATTTGGGTGCCTGCCACATCAAGTTTATAGGAAAGAAAAATATATAAATCTGTTAAGAACTAAAATTTCAAAGTTTGGGGTTACTTCTTTCTAAGAAAAAAAATCCAGATTTCTGCTGATAATACAAATTATTATTCTTATTGCGATAGGCAAACATAAATGTATGTGTACTGGATATATGATAGGCATGAACTCAAGAAGCTAGAAGAGATTGTAAAACACAAAAGTTAGCAGTGAAGACACCATCAGAATAATTCAACTCTGCCATTCCTTGTTCTGTGACCTTGAATAAATCATCCAACATCTTCTAGTATCAGTTTCCTTCATCTGTAAAACAGGAAAAATAATATCACCTACTTCATCAGGATGTAATGTGGATTAAATGAGTTATACATAAAGTAATTAGAACAAGTCTTGGTACACAGTGTTTGACAATTTCACATTATTATTATAATAAACACAGTGATGGCTTTGTTCCTAAACCCTCTATTTTAATTCCCTGTTACAATCATTTTCATATCTTGTAGGCTCAGAGAAATGTAAATGAACTTCAAATAGATTTCTGTTCTAATTCAGTTAGTCATGTGGTTTCAGTGATTTTTTTCAAGTCTCTCTTCATTTATAAGCTACAATGAGAACTTTGAGCATGAATGAAAACCAATAGAGTCAGTATGATTTCTCAACTTACATTCACCCTCC
This sequence comes from Dasyprocta punctata, assembly GCA_004363535.1. Lineage (NCBI taxonomy): Eukaryota > Metazoa > Chordata > Mammalia > Rodentia > Dasyproctidae > Dasyprocta > Dasyprocta punctata. The sequence goes on along the minus strand of RJWM01003579.1, from coordinate 78,369 downwards.
AAACTAGGAAGGAAATGTGAGACTACAAAAAGAGTGTATAAAGGAAACTGAGTAATTAAAGACATGGTGGTACTTACAGAGGTGTAAGCAAATGGTTGTTTGGTCTACTTACTGCATGTGATGAAGGATCTAGGAGTTCATTGCATGAGCCAGCATGCTGATGATGTGTGAAAGTCTGTGACTATCACGTAACAGGCACAGAAGCATATAACCGCTAAAGACTGGGACTTACACGTTCTTTGGCTTTGCCTGAGCCACTCACTGCTTGCCTCTTTGCTTTTTTTTTCTTTCTGTCTTTCTTTCCTTCCTTCCTTCCTTCCTTCCTTCCTTCCTTCCTTCCTTCCTTCCTTCCTTCCTTCCTTCCTCTCTCTCTCTCTCTTTCTCTTTCTGTCTATCTCTTTCTTTCTTTCTGTCTTTCTTTCTTTCTGTCTTTCTTTTGAGGCTGCTCTCATGCTGCTGCCCAGCCTGACTGTGAACTGATGTCCTCCTTTCCCAGGTCCTCTACTCATTGGGACTATAGGTTTAGGGCACTATGCATAGTTCAAAGTAATTTATGTTAATAACCGGTTATATCAGTCAAACACTGGCAATCGGAAAAAAATATTCTAGTTTCTTTTCCCTTTTTGTTTTCTTCTTGTTCTTTAATAGAGCTTTATTGAGGTATAATTTACATTGCATTAAATTCACAACAACTTTTTAAAAGATATGATTCAGTCTTTTAATTTGTTTGTAAAGCCAAGTATGGTACTGCATGCCTATAATCCCAGCACTCTGGTAAACTAAGGCAGGAAGATCACAGGTTCCAATCCCACCCAGGCATATTCACAATTTAGCAAGATCCTGTCTCAAAGTGCAAAATATGAAATGACTGTGAATATAAAATATAAAGGCCCTTGGGGCACACTCCAGTACTACAAAATAATTTTTTTCACAAAATTGTGCCATGACCATCATTGATTCCACAGTTTCAACACCTGAAAGTAACACCACAACTATTAGTAGTCGTTCTTCACAGCCCCTATTAACAACCAATCTTTTGCCTTTCTCTGTGGAGTTGTTTATTCTGCATTTTCATTCATTGAATAATATATATGTAGGTTTTCATGAGCTGGCTTCTTTTGCTTAGTATAGTATTTTCAAAACTCATCCATGCTGTAGGCTGTGTCTGTAGCACTCCATAACATTTTATGACTGAATAGCATTCTATTATATAGATACAATATTTTTGTTTATCTGTTTGTCAATTGGTGAGTATTTGGGTTTTTACTACCTATTGACTTTTATAAAAACTGATTGAACAAACATCTGTATATGAATTTTTGTATGGATATATGTTTGTATCTTTATATGCATATGCCTAAAATATATATTCTTTACATTCACACCAGCAATATGTTAGTATTGATTAGGTTTTTGCTTGCTGGTACAAATTATTTGACACCCACTACTCAAGAAAAAAAGAGAGGCTTAATTTAGCTCAGAGTTTGGATTATCTAGTCTATGACCAGCTAGCTCCAAGGCACAAAAATAATAATGAAAGGGTCTGACCGAGCAAAGCTGCTTATTTTGTGGCCAACCAGACACAGTCAGAAGTGTGCTTTACTGATGTGCTAGATATTTCTTAATGCAGCCAAGTTGAAAAGCATTGTTAATGATCATACCATTTCTCCAAATCTTCACAAATATTATTATATCTTTTCTATTATACCCATCCTAGTAGGTGCAATGTGTCCTCTCATTGTGGTTTGATTTGCATTACCATGATGCCAATTTGTTTAATATTTTTGTGTGCTTATTGGCCATTTGCATGTTTTCTATGAAAAATTATCACTTCAAATCATTTTTTTTGTTTTTAATCAGGTTGTTTTTATTTTCAATTTAAAGGTATTTTTCCAAATTCTAGATACAAGTCTTTTATCATATTGTATTAATCACCTTTCCTGCTTCTAGGACCAAATAGCTGACACCCACAATTTAAAGGAAAAAATGTTTTATTTGACTCATGATTTCAGAGGGTTCAGTTCATAGTCAACTAGTTGCAAGGTAGATACATTATGGTGGAGAAGATTAGCAGAGGAAAACTTCTCAACTCATAATGTCTTGCAGTAAAGCAGAATAGCACTAAAGAAGAAAAGACAAGGAACCAAATATATTGCACAAGATTACATCTCCATGGTCCACTCACACACACAATATTGTGCATAATAAATCCCCTGTGTTGCTACTAAATCAATCTACTCTGTCTTTGAAAGAATCTTTTTGATGTATGTCTTATATAATTATTTTGAAGATAATATACAGTTTTATAATTATTGGTATTATCTTGTTATTTATGAAAATTTGTTTTAGTTTTCATAAGCTGTCACATTCCATCTGTTGTCAACATGACACTCAAACACATCTCCTCAAACCATAATTAATATCCAGATAGACAAATTAAGCAATTAATAATTCTGTGTAACATGATACACCAATTCTGAGTAAAACTGAAACACAATAATCTCTTCCCCAAAGTCAACAATTTCAATATTTCTCAAAAGTCCAAACCAAAATCTCTTCTGAGACTCAAGATAGACTCTTAGCTGTGAATCTGTAAAATTCAAAAAATCAAGTTACATTATCCCAAGATAAACTGGTACAGGGCACACACTCACATTCTAAAAGGAAGGTACAGAAATCTAGAAAGGAATAGGACCAAAGCAAAATGGAATTTCAGCAGGACAAACATTAAGTCATGTCACTCCATGTTCAGCATCAGTGGTACATCTTAGTGAGATATACGTTTCAGAGGGCTTAGGCAGAAAACCCCTACCCCACACTACCATCATGGCCTTTGAGATTGTGGCCCATATCACTTCTGTCTCCTGAGCTGACTGTCCTTGATCCTTACCTCTCTCCTCAGCAGGCAGTTCTTGGCATCTTTGGAATCCTGAGATCTCCAGTGCCCCTTTAACTTCTTTCTCACAGTTTCATATAACCACCTACTTTGGTTGCATTGCCTGTACTTCTATATTTTTCCTCTAAAGTCTAGGTGGAAGTCTACATGACATCAAACCTCATATGTTCTGCTTACCTGAGCAACAAGCATCATGTAAACAACACCAAGGTCTGCTTCCAAAACAAGCAGTAACCAGGTCTTCTTGGAACATGGTCATAGTGGACTTTGAGTGCCTGGGTGGCTAAGTACAGTGAAATGACTCCTAGGGAACAAATTTCCAAAGAGGCCTTTCTTGAGCACGGGTCCCAGGGACTCTGCTTAAATGAACGTTCTACACTTTTGTAAGCTTCAGCCTGAAATGGATAAAATCTTGCTGGCTCCTAAGATTCTCTCAAGGCATCTTTCTTCTTATTCTCAAAGTAATTAATTTCTTTTTAATTGCTCTAATTTCTCTAGCCACCCCTCCTTCTGCCCCAACTTTATAAGTAGTCTCTTTTTGGCCAAAATTTGTTTTATAAATCTTTGTGTTCTACTTTTTGTTCCTAATTCTTACTGTCCATCTGGCTAAAAGAAGCAGCAGAACCCCAAAATCATGCCAAAAGATGACTTTTGTGCTGCCCTAAAATTTTCTTTCCCAGATCAATTAGTCTATTTCCTTTAATTCCAGTCCCCCTAAAGGCTCATGTTATAAAAAGAAATGTAGATAATTGTGTTATTTTCAGAGTGCACATGGCCTCTAACCCAATCACCCATGGTGTTAGTTGTCTTCAGTTGAAGCCTCTTGAGTCTGGCTTTTATTGTCTGCATTCTCATCAGTAATCTAGTCTTTTGAACTTCACTTCTAATTGCCCATTCAGCTCTGGTTCCAACATTCTAGATCTTCTCTAGAATGCATCTCCAAGACTTTCTAACCTCCTCCTGTAGAAACTTTCCAAATACTTCTGAACAACATGGTCAGGAATAGCCATAGCACAGCTCCCCTCTACTACCAATTTTTTTGTATTAGTCAGCTCTCCCATTGGGAGACCAAATATTCAACACCCAAAAATTAAAGGAGATTGTTTATTTGGTTCATCATTTTAGTGAGTTCAGTCCACAGTTATCTAGATCCAAGAAAGAAAAATCATGGCTGAAGAGGTGATGGAGTAGAGACACTCAGTTCATGGTGGTTGGAAAGTAGAGGAACACTGTCAGAAGGAAGGCGCTATGGACCAGGAATAGTCCCCCAGGTCGTACCTCTATAATCTATTCAGGCACAGCTAGAATTGTGTTTTACTAATCTCCTAATCCGTTTTCAAGTCGATCAAGTTTATAATTAAATGTAAATGCCATACAGATATATGATTTATAGATATTTTTCCCATTCTATAGGCAGACTTTTCTCTTTTTTGATCATTTCTTTTGACTATAATCTTCACTAACTTTAATAGTGTTCAAATTCTTTTACTTTTACTTATGCTTTTGGTATCTAAAAATACCATTACATAATCTAAAATCATTAAGATTTGTTCTTATGTTTTCCTTTAAGATTTTTATAGTTTTAACTCGTATTCAGGCCTCTGATCCATCTTAAATTAGATTTTGTGTATGTTGTGAAATAAGCAGCCAACTTTATTCTATTGCATGTGGACATCTAGTTGTTCCTGCACTACTTGATGAAAGGACTGTTTTTCCAGATTGAATTGTGTTATCTCTTTTTGCAAAAGTCAATTAATGAAAAATGTAAGAATTTATTCCTGAATTTTCCCTAATTGTAGGGAATGTAACTGATAAACTTGAAAGTCTACAGAAAGATAAATTGAAACTCAGTATCAGAAAGTTACTAGCTCTGTTTTTCCATTCCCCGGAGTGCTTGGTGGGCTCTCAAATGACAGAAATCAGAAAATGGAAATGGACACTACATTGCTTCAAATGGCCTCCTCTAAGTCAAATTAAATTGTTTTTTTCTTAGTATTGTCCCCTGGTAGTTGGTGTATCATCTATTGCTCTAGAAATTTGGTTTTGTTCTCTTTCTACGTCTCTGGTTGTTCTTCAATAGATTTCATTAATTTATGTTTTTCTCTACCTATCCTCAATTTAAAAGTTGGATTCCAGAGTTGAAAATGTGCCTGCTTAACATGTGTGAGGCCCTGGATTTGAAACTAAGCACAGAAAAAAAGAGTTGGTGTCCTACAGAGATCCATATTCAGTCCTCTCTTTTTAAAAAAAGCTTCTGATTGCCATCCAATATCCATTCTGTTAATTTTTGCTAGTAACAGAACCATAGCTTTCAAAACTCAATGACAATATATCCTTAATTCTCTTGCTATTTATAGTCATGCTACAAATCTAACCAATGATATGGAAGAAAAAGTGTTAGGTGAATCTTGGAAAGTCCTTAGAAGGTCAGGTTGTTTTGGTTTTACTCTTGAAGACCATCTTAGAATAAAGTGGGGGGAAGGCTAGAAACCAAGTTGCTATTTTAGACCATAAAGATGAAAGTGACACCAAACAAATAACTGAAATTAGTGACAGCACCACAACATATCTAAGAAAACTCAGAAATAGAAAGTTTTCTCATAGAGCAAATATGCCTAGCTAGAAATTAAAGTTTTAGTTTCTAACAAAGAGAATGGATACTGGAACATTTATAAAGCTCTCATGGAAGTGAACTTGCTTAACTTCCATAAGAACAGGACAGACTATAAAAAAATATTCTATTAAATTGTGTCCTGGAGAGACTCAATATATTATTGCATATCAGTCTGCAAATTTGAGAACCAGCTCTCATCAAGAATTCTAGAGTATGTGCTTAACCTCATAACATGCTCTTGAATGTCTCATAACCAAATGGTATGTGACATCCAGCTGGGTATTTCTCACCCACCAGAGAAAGTAGTATAGTTTATGTCAAACAAAATGTTCATACAGATTAGCAAAGCTGCTGAGAACATGAATAAAATGTGGGAAACATGACATATCATGTTAAAATCCTCCTCTTAACAGAGCTTCCCACCATCTTTTCCAACATGGAAAGAAATGCTAATCATCAAGTCATTGTCTTTGGTTAAATATCATTTCTTTTTTTTTTTCTGTCTTTTTGAGACAAGGTCTCGCTATGCAGTTCAGGTTGAACTTGAGCTCACTTTGTAGCCCAGGCTCGTCTCAAACTCTCAATGATTCTCCTGCCTCAGCCTCCCAAGTGCTGGGATTACGGATGTGCACCATCATGCCCAGCTCATACCTTCTTAAAGTATTTAAAGAACTCAATATAAACAAACTTAAACCAAAAAATAAAATTAAGATTTCTAAAGTGTTTACAATTTCAAAATGTGGACTAAACGAATTGTTTGAAAAAATGTGCTGTGAAGTTAAGAATGGTTGGCAGAAAATGTTTTACTTAGCTCTGTATTTACATTTCATGAAGTTAAATCTAATTTGTATATAAGATTGAAGAAACTCTGCAAGTCAAATAATTTATTCCAGAGAATCATATCAATTAGAATGGATCACTTTTCTGGCAGCAGATAGATTCAAACCTGTGACCTCAGTACTGACCCATGTTCTCTCCAGTAGATTTACCCAGCTAAGCATCATGTTGTACAAGCAGAGATTCCCTTGCCTGTGTTCTTTCCAGCTGGATATCTATGACAGTTTAAAACTAAGCCACTTAGAGGAGATGAAACTGGCTTCACAGATGCAGGCAAGCCTTGTAAAGATAAATGAATCCAAACTTTGCACCTTGTTCTTGTGATTTTAACTCAGAAAGACAAATGAACACACAGATTACTGCCCAGGAGCATTCTACATTACTACCAAGGAAATAAGTACTATTAAGTCAATAAAGGAGAAGTAGCAATACCCAAGGAAACTTTTTGAAGTAAAGGAAAATAGGAAGAGGAGAAGCAGAAGAAAGAGCAAGAACAAGGAAGAGAAAGATAAAGAGAAGGCAAAACCTTCAGAAAAATATAGTCAATCTTTTGAATATTGAAACTTGGTGAAATCTGAAAACTGTGAGAAACTAATTTAAGGTAAACATAATTTAGCCACAACTGTAAAGACAGAAACTTCTGTGTGTACTACATTGAAGTGGGGCTGAAAATTTTGAGGGCCAATAATAGATAATGCGAGCAGGGCATGATGGTGCACACTTATAATCCTAGCACTCTGAGAGACTGAGGCAGGAGGATTGCACGTTCATATCCTGCCTGGGCAATTTAGTAACCTAGAGAGGCCTATCTCAAAAATAGACTTGGTAGAGATGAGAAGGGGATTTGGGCTGTGGGGAGAGAAGACAGGAAAGGGAAAGAAGAGATCAAAATATAATACATATATGAACCAATGTCCCATAATTAATATATTCATTTTGTATTGCAAATAAATATTAATGAAATTATTTAAATATACACATTTACATTTCTATAATTACATTCAATAATTTTAATATACTGTTAATAAAATTTAAAACCATTTCAGATGAATCAATATGCATTGACTAAATACCTGTTAGAGCATATACAAAAGCCACCCAGCTATTTGCTCAAACTCAATCAAATAAATTTTACTAAGCTACATTCATATATTTCAAGGAAGGTCTCTAAAGACAAATAAAAAGAAGCACAATTTTACACTATTAAACTTTAACATTACTCTACCTCTACTTTATTATTTAAATATCTTGAAAAACCATTTGACAAGGTTTATTTGCTGTCATATTCTCAACACTAACACCAACAGGCTGCCTAGTAGATTGAAATTATAGATTCTCTGGAAAAATATTTTAAGATAAAAATTAACATCCAATTTTATAAATTTTAAACCTAAATGAATGTATGTGCACATTTAAAATAATTCTTCAGGAAACATTTTCAAATATCCTTCAATTTTATTGCATCTAATTCATGATCAGAAAGTAAAGGTAAAAAATTAGAATTACTTTCTCAACTCCTTATAAAGTGAAAGAGTCAGAAGTGTTCTGTGGCATTAATTTCATAAATATGATAAATTATGGCCAGTTTCAATTTGAGTCAATGGCAGTATATTTGGTGCAATTTGGCAAGTCCAGTAAAAACAATTCCTATGTAGAAATGTCTTATGCAGAAATCTCCCAAAGTACCTGCTTCCTATTAATTAGGACATCTTGATGTCAATTTGTGTTAACATGCTCTCTTTCTCAGGAGTGAAGAATTTTTAAAAATACAAAGTATAAAAAATATACACAAGTATGGTCTCAAATTGCATCCATTTACCTACAAAAATCTCAAGTTTATTCTGCTATATGACTTAGTTCTCATTCTATAAAAAGACCACATCTTTGTTTTCCATTCCTCAGTTGATGAGTATTTGGGTTGCCTCCAAGATTTAGCTATTATAAATTGTGAGGCTAAAAACATGGATGCACATATATTATTGTGGTATGATGTTGTTAATTCTTCTGGGAAGATACCCAGAAGGGGAATAGCTGGGTGGAATGGGACCTCTAATCCTAGTGTTTTTTAGGAGTTTCCACACTGATTTCCACAGTGGTTATACCAATCTACACTCCCCAAAAGAGTAGAGAAGTGTTGCTTTTTCCCCATAGTCCCTTCGGCATTTGTTACTGGTTTTCTTGATGATATCCATTCTTTCTGGGGTGAGATGGAATCTCAGTCTTTATCTTGGTTAATTTTTTCTTGTTATGAAGAAAAAATACCTGACACCCAAAATGAAGGCAGGAAAGGATTATTTAGCTCAGTTTGTGGAGGTTTCAGTCCACAATCAGCTTGCTTCAAGGCAGGATGGCATGGTACTGCAGCTACACTTCAAGGCAGCAGCCAGAGCAAAAGAGGGGTCAAGTCTCTTTTCCTCCTTTATGTTGTACACAGGCCAGATCCCTCCAGGGTGAATGTAGCACTTACAAAATCTCTGTGTTCTCCTCTTGCACAGGATGAGAATATTTACAAAGTAAGGATCCTGGCTCCATGCTGACTCTCTCAGTAAAACTAAACTTCTCGAGGTGAGAAAATGTATCAACCATAACAATCCACCCCTGTCAACTTGGCAACCAGACATATTTCTTTAAACCAGCCTCCAGATACAAAGGCATGCTTAGACCTAGAATTTCACAACTTGAACATTATAACACAGGCATAATAATCCTTAAGAACCAATATTAATTCTATTCACATTATATTATATTTTGTCCTTGACCCCCCAAAGACTCATGTACATCCCTTTATGCAACAGGCATTTAGTCCACCTACAATAGTTGCTAAAGGACTAACAGTTTCAGCATTGCTGAAAAGTTCAAGTCCCAAGTTTCCTCAGATGGAAGGCAAACTCTTAACTGCAAGACCCTGTACAAATGAAAACAAAGTTAAATACTTCCAACATGCAATGGCACAAGATAAACATTCCCATTCAAGAAGGTTCAAACAGGGGAATACAAAGCATTGAAACCAAAACAAGCCCAAAATCCAGCAGGGCAAACGTTAAGTCCTGTATTTGCACATCCAGGATCTAAAGTAATCTGTAGCAAATTATGAGCTCCAAAGGGCTTGTGTAGCTCTAACCCTGTGGCACTTCTAGTGGGTGTCGTGCCTACAGCTTCTCTCTTGAGCAGGCTTTGCTCTCCCCTTGCAGGTTCCTTAGACAATCCACACTCCTGGTTTTTCCAAACTTCTGGGTTCACCACTGCACCTTTGGCTTCACCCTCTCATCTTCAACACTGCCTTCTCAGGGGCACATTGCCTGGCTTCACAAGTCTTCTGAAATCAGAGTGGAAGCCTTTTTAATCTCAGAACTCATGCATTCTCTATCCACCTAAAACCAGCACCACATGGATGCAACCAAGGTCTGCTGCCAGCTGGAGCAGCAACCAGGCTTTCCTCACTCGGATGTAGGGGTCCAGTGCCCAGATTGCTGAGCACTCTGAACGTGATTTTGAGGAACCAATTCTCTATGCCACCACCATTCTGGAAACTGGTGTAGCTGCCGCCATTTTGGAACCTTGCATGGCCTCCACTGTCACTCTGGAACATGGTGTTCTGTGGCTTTCTCCTGCAAGAAAAGTCTTTCATTTTTGCATAAGTCTGGCTAAAAACCCCCAATGATAGCCATGCCACTGCCTCAACATTCCACTGCCTTGAAGTTTCTTCTGCCAGATTAATTAGCCTGCTGCCCTTAATCTTAGTCTCTGGCAAAGTCTCTGGATTGAGTGAAATGTAGACAAACTTTCTGCCAAACCATAATACATATCATCTGGAGACCAACATCCAATGCAGCCATTCTTCCCAGCAGAAACCTCCCAAGCCTGGACTTTACCAGCAAGATTTCTGTCAGCCTTCTGTTCTCCTGAGCTCACATACAGAACAGCCTAAGGCATTCCAGAGCTACTCTCAGGTGACATCTCTGAAGCTTTCCAAACTCTTCCCAGAAGCCATTCCTAAAGGCTTTTAAACCACATGGTCAGGTACAGTCACAGCAATGATTCCACTCCACTGATACCAAATTCTGTTTTGGTTACTTTTTTCTCATTGCTGAGAAAAATACCTGACACCCAAATTGAAGGAAGGAAAGGATTATTTAGCTCACTGTTTGTGGAGGTTTAAGTCCATAATCAGCTGGCTGCAGGGCAGAGTCGCATGGCACTGAGGCAACACTTCAAGGCAGAAACCAGAGCAAAAGAGGGTCAAGTCTCTTTTCCTCCCTTACACTGTACACAGGCCACCCCCACCCCAGGCAGGTGTAGCACTCACAAAATCTCTGTGCCCTCCTCTTGCACAGCTTGAGGATATTTACAAAGTAAGGATAATGGCTCCCTGCCGAGTCTCTCAATAAAACTTCTAAACTTCTCAAGGTGACACAGCGTATCAACCATAACAGAGTTGTTTTAATTTGCATTTCTCAAATGACCAGTGGTGTTGAATATTTCTTCATGTATTTATTTGCCATTGGTATTTCTTTATCTGAGAAGTGTGTAATCATCTCAGATGCCCTTTTTTCAATGAGGCTTTGAATTTGGGGGGGTCTGATTTTTTCAATTCTTTATATGTTCTAGATAAAAGTCCTTTGTCTAAGGGACAAATGGCTAATATTTTTCCAACAATATGTGTTACCTTTTCACTTTGTTGATGATTTCTTTGGCTGTGCAAAGGCTTTTTAATAAGATAAGATTCCAGTTGTTGATTCTTTGAAGCATTTCCTATGCAGTCTTAGTTGTATTCATGAACTCTCTGCCTTCATCTATGTCTTCAAAATGTCTGTCTACTTTCTTTTCCAGTACACTTAATGTTTCTGCTTTGATATTTAGGTCCTTGATCCACTTTAACTTTAGTTTAGTACATGGCTATAGACATGCATCTAGTTTTAATCTTTGGCATATAGAGAGTCAGTTTTTCTAGAACCATTTATTAAAGAGGCTTTCTTCTAGTGAACATATTTGGCCCCTTTGTCAAAGATAAGGTGGCTGAGAGTGTTTGTAGCTATGTCTGCCTCTTCTAATCTGTTACACTGGTCCTCAGGTTATTTTTTTTTTTTTTGCCAGTACCATGCTGATTTTGTCACAGTGGCTTTGTAGTATAATTTCAAGTTGGAGATTGAAAGAGTAAATAAGGTCTAAAATGTACAACAGATTTTGTGAAATGGTAAGAAATCATTCAAAATGAAAAGGAACTAGGAGGAGTGAAAGGGAAAAAGACAGTACAGAAAAAGGAAACAATGCAAGTCAGTTATAGTATTGGAGACTCTTGGTTCACTAAAAAATTAGATTTACGCTAATATCAGAGAAATTTTTGTGCACATATCTTTTACCCTGAAGAACTACCTTAAAGATAACAACATGTAATGTATTAACTATTATTATTCTTTTTTTATGAAACTTTGTTTTACCTTTTTCCATAAAAGATAAAAAGACTAGACTCTACAGGAGAGAGAGTTTGATTGGTCTATGGCTCACATGTTCTATCCTAAAGCAAGACAAAATGAGACAAGATGGAGAACTTCTTCAAGACGGCATAAACCAAGGATGGATTATTTTCCAAATGCAACTGAGAAACTGTTACTAGAAAGAGGGGACTATGCATGGTGCATCTAACCTGATAAGTGTATTAGTCCAGTAAGACATATAGAGATATGGAGAATGTGATTTATTCTGAGGAATTACCTCACATAATTTTAGAGGCTGAGAAGATCCAGTACTTACTGTCTGCAGAGTAGAGCCTAGGGAAGGTGGAAGTATAGTTTCACTCCAAACTGAAGGCTTGAGAACTAGAAAAGTCCATGTTCAAGGGCAGTGATAATTGACATTCTAGCTCTTGCAAAGCAAATTCACCCTTCATCTGTGATTGTGCTCTACTTAGGTTCTCAATGGGTTGGAAGTTGCCCATTCTCATTGGGGAGGGTGGATCTTCTTTATTCAGCCTACTGGTTCATAAGTGATTCTCTTCTGAGAATACTTTAACCCAGTCAAGTTAACGTATAATATAATCACCACAATAAGTATACACACAGAATACAGCATTAGCTATAGGTTAAGAGCCTAAGAAGTGAGTAATGAGTCTGGCTAGAAAGCAGCAAAGGGTGTTCATAATACAAGGAAACCTTCAACTGTTGACTATTGCATTATGCTTCAGCATCTGTTGTTTTCAGAAACCCTCAAAGCTGTAACCTTCAGAAGCTCTATGTAAAAGTTCCTTAACCATCCACATCATTTCAAGTGAGAGTGGGTGGGGAGGTCTAGATTCTGGCCATAACTTGTTACTTAGTGAATGTGTGATCATGGGTGAGCCCTTGTTTTTGCAGCTACCAACTTCCCTATATGTCAGTACAAGCTCCTTCTGGGTGTGATATTTCTGTCATTACCATATATACACACCTCTCCCTTCATGTTTGACTATGATTAAGTAAAGCAGATATATATTCAAATATATATATATATATATAGATATATAGATAGATAGTAGAAGACATTGACACACTGAACATACATTTATATTATGGCAAATGTTTATAAAAGTTAGACTGGAAAAACATTTACAATATGCTTTTCAGAGAAAGGTCATTATGTCTAATGTAAGTTGCCCTATAAAATATTAAGAAACTATAAACTCAGTAATAAATGGGCTAAAATATGAATAATCCCATTGGAGAAGAACTGCAAATCACCTGTACAGTCATGCTGATTCTCTGTTGCGCTCCAGATTCTAGATAGTTCCTGCCCTTTCTAAAAGAGGTCAAGGCCAGCAGCAACCTCATCAAGAAAATTTAGACACAGAAACAAGAGAATTGTATCATTTTTTCCTGGTTAGAGGTCACTTTAAGTATCAAAATCTGTAAAGAACGTTTGCCTTTGCTTCAGTGATCACACAGACTGCCTTAACAAGTTACAAGATGAATCAACAGACCAAGACTGAGAAATTTTCTCTGAAGAGAGGAGATTAAATTTAATCCTTTCATGAAATTCAGATTATATTTTTCCCACTTGTGTGAGATAAATCTCACTAATCTTTCTCAAGATCTTAGCCTAAATATTAGAGCTAATAAGCCATGGATGGCACAAGGCCACTTTGGCCTCAGAGTTCTGTGAAAAAGCAAGCAGTTCTAAACAGTCTTGAATATGTACACAAAAAATGTCTTACAATACTGTCAACTATTCATTCCATTTAATTTCATAATTGTAAGAGTTTTCATTTTCCATTTCTTCTTGAGTTAATCATGATGCTTTTTTTTCTAGATAATATGTATATTATCTAAGTTCTCAAAGTTTTGGTGGCATATGTTGCAATTTATCCATTACTTCTTTCTTTTTCTTATTTTTTTCTTTCAAATACTGCTTCTTGTTTTGTATCTGATAACTTTAGCCAAAGTTGTACTTAACTGGTGCAATTGGTCTTTTCAATCAACTAATGTTTTGTTTTGTTTTGCTGGTCCTTTTCATGAAAATTTTCTTCTTACTAAGAAATATGTGCTTCTTATCCTTCTTTCTAATTTGAGTTTATTTTCATTTTATTTTTTAAAATTCTTTATATATTTCAATATTTTGATGTTATAATTTTATAATGTGACCATTTAAGGCTATAAGCTACCCTGTAACTATCAGTTCAATTCAATCTCACATTATATATGTAAGAATTTAATTAATGTAAACGTCTTAGTATTCTGTAGATTTTAGTATGAAGTTTTTTTAATCCTTTATTTATTTCAAATTTTCATTTCCAATCCTAAATATTGCATGACTTTAAGGCTATAAAATACTGATACATTCATATTTGGCCATTGTATATGTGGCCAATCCTTATAACTCTTGTATACCATAAGAAGAAATTATATTCTAATTGATAATTCAGGTTCAATAAAAAATGTTTAAAAGAAGCTTTTATTATTCAAGTCTTTTATAATCCTGTCTTGTTTTTGGTCTTCCTTGTCTATTTTCTCCTTAGTGAATTTTTCAACCTCTTTTTCTAGTTCTATTAATTTTTTATTTTAAAGAGATTAAAAGAAAACAAAACAAGAGAAGCAAAATGAAACAATAAAAATGATACAGAATTTCAAAACAAGATGATAGGAAATTAAAAATGGTCACTATATTGTATATTGTTATCTTCGAAATAGCTGCTCAGATTACAAGACACAAGCATGAAAAACAGATCAAACAATATAAGCACTCAGTTTCTTTCCATGAACTAATAGAATAAGTTGTGCAACTATCTTAGCTGTCTTGTGTGTGTACAATATTTTTTTCCCTCCTTTTCTATTTTTCCCCATCCCATTTGTTCTTTCCTTTTGAACAGTTTCTTTCCCTTTCACAGTATCTGTTGTACCTTTTGGATCTTATTTGCTCTTTCAACTTACTATGTGAGAGAGAATATGATTTTTACACATGTGAGTCTGATGTATTTCACTTACGAATATGGTCTCTAGTTGCATCCATTTATCTCTAAAAGCCTCGAATTTATCTTTCTTTATAGCTGAGGTACTCCAAAAATACCTCATCTTTTAAAATCCATTCCTCAATTGTTGGGCATTTGGATTGTTTCCAAGATTTAGCTATTACAAATTATGCTGCTATAAATTTTTAGAATATATTTCTTTATAAGAAATTAATATAATAAGAGTATATGCAACCTTAGTTGTTATATCTTCATAGTAAGCTAAATTATTTAAACCTTTTGTAACCCTAATAATGACTTTCCTTCGATGTCTACTTCATTTAATATTAAAGCAGCTATCAGTGCTTTTGGTTAGTATTTGAATGCTGTACTTTTTCAATTCTTTCCAGTCATTATTTTTACATAATTTTACAATCTATATTTCATTTGTGACACTGAAAAATAATAAACAGCGGAAGTCTATCTTCATCTAATCTGAAATATCTCTGCATTTACTTGGCAAATTTAATTTATTTACAATTATTGAGATCGTTGGTATTCTTGAACTGGTTTCATTTTTAGAATTATATAATCATACTTTTTATTATCTGTTTTGGTTTATATTTCTTTCTTATTTTCTGTCTTGCTCTAGAGTTTCCTCTAATAAACTGGAAAAGACTCACTCTGTTGTCCTCCATCCCTGCTTTAGTCCAGGACTTCCTTTGGGATAACTCCTTTCTTTTGTGATGTAAATCCTCTTGAATTATGGTTGAGCTTGATATGTAAAAAACATTTATTTCCTCTCAATGCTTTTACTACAAAATATTGTAAAACTCTACAATATTATTTGACAATGGTATTTAATGACATTTGTTTTTATTGTTGATAAGTTTGATATGATGCCAATTATCTTTCCTGTATGAATTTTATTTATTTTGAGATCTTCTATTTGTCTTTACTGTTTAGCACGTCCCTTGCTGTTTCCATCTTCTTGAATCTGAAGATACATATTTTCCACAGATTCTGAATAACTAGATGTCCTAATGCTCAGTCTTTTCTCTGAGTTTATAATTAGACTTATGATATGTTTTCTTAGATTGACCTCCATGTATCTTACCTTGATTCTTGGTCTCATGGTGTCTCTATGCTGGAATCTGCTGAAATCTGTGCAATATCTTTAGACTATTCTTTTAGGTCCCAAGTTCTCTCTTCACTTGTATCTAATATTGTTACCCTAATAAGATATATGTTTCTGGAAGCTCCATCTGGTTTTGTTTTGGTTTTCGCAGATTAGCATAGCCATTTGACAAATCTTCCTTATTCATGTTTTTGTCTTTTTAAATTCTTTAAGCATTCTAAACACATATATTTTATATTATGTATATAATAATATCAATATTTGAAGGTCTAAAGGTTTCTAATTTCTGTGGTTTGTTTTCTTTTTCCTTATTTCTTTTTCTGACTCTGGTTTATCTAATCTGTTTCCCTAGATGGTTTGTAATATTGAATCATGTACTCATGTCTGAATATACTATGTTTCTGGATCCTGCAAGACCTAGTTTGCAGGTCCATCAAAAGATTATTTGCATTATTGTTGACAAGGTATCCAAGACACTTGAAATTCAAGGGACAGTTTGAAGTTTGTTTGGAAGTCTGAGTTTCCTAAACATTAGGAAGGGCAAATTGAATCCTTGGTCTTCTATTTAGGGGAAGACACTACTGAAAAATGTGGAATACTTTTTCAATGACAATCAGGCTTAAATTTTTAAGTTCATTTGCCATCTCCTTTTCCAGTAGGCATTTTTTCTTGTCCTCTCCTTTCACCAAGCATTTGTTTCAGTTCCATAGTCTACCTTTCACACAGGCCCATGCCTTTGTCTCTGGTCCTTATAGGACCATTAAAGTGCAAACTGTGAAAGAGCAAGTACCCTAAGATCAGAGGAAGATTGGCACTCGCTACCATCTTCATATAGACCCAGTGTACACCAGAGGTGCATAATGCATACTAGGCTTAACCATAAGCCCATAATACATAATCACATGGGAAGCTCTTATATGGTATGTTTTCTGTCTAATCTAGTAGTAGGAACAATAAGCAGATTTTGAATCTATTGGTGTTCCACATAGATTAAACTGCTCTTTTAAAAGGGAGAACAAACATGAAGTACACAGTAAATCAGAGAGAAGAGGTGATGACACAGTGTCCTGGCAGTGTAAAGTTCATGCTTCTACACATCCTTGATTCTAGACCAGTTGTATCTTTGCCCATCCCACAATTCATTAACCCTGCCCTTGCTTTAATTACCAGGAATTTTTGGTGTAAACTGCTGCAAATTTTATCTCTAAGCTTTGCAGTCAAAGAAGTCCTGACTAATGCACAAATATTTCATTTCACACAACTATATTTTTCCATAGCTTACAAAACCTAGGTATTACATGACAATATACAGTAATTGATTTAAATAGATTTGAATAAACTGCACACTGTAATGTCATCAAAACCTGAAAATTAACCTTTAGGTTGGTAGGCTAGTATTAAATTACATTCAGTCAATGCCTTTAGTATGTTGCAACCATCAGGAAAAAATAAAGCACCCTAATAATTGACTCAAAATAGTTCCAGTCCCCAAGATGGAGGCAGAATAATTCTTTCTTCTACCACAAAGCTCATGCACTTCCCTAAAGACCTCTAAGAATCAACCCAGATATAGTACAAATGTTCTAGTACTAATCTGAATTTTTGATCTATGTAATTTTTTTTGTAAGGTCTCTGGAGAGGAAATATTTTATAGTCAAAATTCCAAAACATGGAAAAGAGAGTTTACTTTTAAGTCAAGCATTATATTTAAATTAGCAAAAAGGAGTGGAAGTCTGAGGCAATTGATCAAGTGATGTAGGTCAAAATTTCTATTGTATAAAATTCTCTATATGCTTCAAACTAGCCATGCTTCCCACCATGAACAATCAAATCTTTGGCATTATTCTTTATATTTTGATGCATAGAATCAGTGTGACAGGTCATTGGTAAAAATGGAGCTAGAGGAATAGAAATTACATCTTCATGTTATGTTGAAAGTTGGCCCTAATCCGATGAATTAATAACAGTGTAAGTATCATCCTCATTTCTTTTCTCCATGCTCAAATTCTAATATAGAGAAGATAAATCTATCCAGTTTCCCTGTATAGTCTTACTCTCACTCCAAATATTAAGACAAAGACTTGTATCCTATATTAATAAATTTATATTAGCTCAATAGACTCATAAACTCCACTATACTACAAAAAATGAAAGGAAACAATAGGAAAGCCAGGATGCATCATTTTGAATTATCATTTTAAGATTATTTCATACCAACTTTTTTTTAACAAATCATAGATTATTTATTTCAGGATAAAATGTCCCCATTCCTAATCTATTATCCTCCCTTTTCCTTTCTTACACTTAAGAATTTATCTATTTGTTCTTTTGGAAACTATAAATCTTCTGGGAGTTCTGTTCATTGGGCTGTTTTAGTTCTTTGTCTTTGAGAAACAGACTCCTCAGTGGAAGCTTCAAAAGCAATGTTTCCTAAAGAACCCCATCACAATGTAGTGACTACTCCAGCAGTTACTCTAAGAAAACTCTCCCTAGGAGTTGACTACAAAAGAGGAAATCAGGCAGTTTTCTTTGAAATCATGAAGAGGAGGAGAGTGAATGACTTGTGACTAAAAACGGGTTTAGGTACCACCATGAATGTCCCCATACAGGGAAAGGAGTGATCTGGGGCCAAAGCAGAAGACAAAGAACATTGCCTCAGCTTACCACCAGCATGGTGCCCTCTCTAGACCAGGAATTTTGCTTTGTTTTCACTACAATTCTCCTAGGAGTTTCAGACTTCTGAAGTTACAATACAATTTTAAA
This sequence comes from Dasyprocta punctata, assembly GCA_004363535.1. NCBI lineage: Eukaryota > Metazoa > Chordata > Mammalia > Rodentia > Dasyproctidae > Dasyprocta > Dasyprocta punctata. The sequence continues at coordinate 59,705 of RJWM01003579.1, read as the reverse complement.
GAATAAAAATAAATTAATGTCCTTCCAGAAGATGCTGCCTCAAAGCATTACCATTTCAGCATATGTGATATTTGTGATCCACTGAATATAATATACCTTTGCAACTAATTAAGTCTACTTTTACAATAAATAAAATTCTTGGCTTAATCCTTCAGTATTCTATCAGCATTCTCAGAGGTATTTTCCTTAATTCCTTGCTACTAAGAGCTTTTAAATTAAGAAAATAGCTTTAATTTCCATGAAGAATTATAATTATAAATTATAAAGGTTATTAGCACCGAGTGACACCACAAAAGTCTTTCTCATAAGTAAGCAAAATCAAATTTAGAAAGCCGATCAAGTTCATTCAACTGGTTAGTGGGAAAAATCACAAATAGAACCTATGTGTTCTTGATTCCTACTGTTGGTCTGCTGTTCTAACTGCTGATCATAGTCCAACATTCTGTGAAATAGTACATAAATATAATAATAGCTCGTGCAGATACCCCTTTTAAAACATTTCTGTAAGGAATTTAGGTTTAAATTCACAATTGTAGTTTTCAACATCTTTTAGCTTTGGTAAATGCTGATAAACTTAGCTTCCATAGCAGATTGTGCAAATAAAGTGTCTTCAATATAATACATAAACATACAAATTATGTAGTATCATGTATTATATAGTATGTATAATATTGATATAGGGGAAAGAAACTCCCAAACTACTAGATGTCCAGTATGAGTTTCTGCTCTTTAAAATTGAAGAATGAATTTTAGGAACAATGGAGGTTAAGAGCAAAATATATTTATTGAGAGAAAGCAAGTTTCTGTCTGAAAGAGAGAGGAGGGGTCTGGAGTGGGTTGCTGAGGTCCTTGTCTTTTCTAGGGATTTTATAAAGCAAAACTCCAAGGTGAGGCAGGTCCAAGGTAGGGAAAAAATGGCAACTGGCAAGGTGGGCATGAGGTGGGACAGAACTATGGTCAACCAGTAAAATTAATTGGTCAGGTAAAATTAATTAAATCAGGGACAAATGGGGAAGCCAGTCACATAGCAAGTGGGCTTGCATATAGAGCAGGGTCTCTTCCAGTAGCGGTTGGGTTAGTGACTCGTGGTTTCCTCAGGGTGATAGAGACCTATTTAGAATATCAATCCCGATGTTTATCCTTAAGTATGTGGGTGCATTTGTTTTATCTTTCGCCTTGAGATCTGGCCCACAGTGTCTGTCTCCCTTACAGTTGCAAGGTATCTAGTCTTCTTCACTGGCTCCTTTGAGAGTCTAGCCCTGTCTAACTGCCTGTATTTCAAGCTAATTCAGCTGCCTGTAACAACATTATATAGTACATATAATACATTTTATATTATTCATGATTAGCATGAATTAATTATTCATACTACTGGAATTCAGTGTGGTATTTCAACACACATACATAGGGTACACTGATTTAAACCAGATTCCCTTCATTCATCCTTCCCATACTCAAATCCTAACCAATCTCTAGTAATCACTATTCTAATTCCAGTTTAACTTATTTTTTAGCTTCCACATATGACAGATAACATAGGGTACGTGTTCTTCTGTGTCTGGTTTATTTCACTCAACATAATATCTTCCAGATCCATCCCTTTTGTTGCAAATGGAATGATTCTTTCTGCTTTATAGATGAATAACATTTGACTGTGTACATGTACCACATTTTCTTTATCCATTTCCACTACAGATGGATAACAAGGTCGACCCTATGTCCTAGCTATTGGAAATAATGTCACAACAAAAAGGTATGTTGATTTCTTTTTTAAATTTTTCTAAACAAACATTAAAGTAAACTAAAGTAAACATCTGGCCATAATATATGCAGAAAGAAACTAATTCAAGTTTTACAACAAACAAGAATACAATACGACTGTTTTACTTATTATGAACAGTAGAGACTATACTGTCTCAATACTGATCATAACAAATTAAGATTGACAATGGTATATTGAAAACAGAGCATAAAATTTTGTGTTGTGGCCATAAATTGTACAGATGATTCAGACACAAACACTTGATTTGTGCAGTACTATTTTTCTATAAATTAATATCACTTCTAAAGTTTAAGGGAAGCAATTTCAGGTTAGCTGCATGGTGAAGTATATGTCTAAATATTATGATTGAAAGAAGGAAATACTGCTGATGTTAATATAAGTAATGTAAAATACCAAGAAAATCAGAATTGATTAAAAATGTCATATTTGAACGTGGTTCATAGTTACTAATGGGAAACATATTGTATTTGTGTAAACAGTATGCTCAGAATAGTGGCCTTAAACTTTAGACATTTAGCAAATGAGAAATTTCCCTGGAAAAGACAAACGTTTGAATAACAGCTCAAAAGTTGCTGAGTGTGGAGCTGGAAACTGAAAGTGAAGAAGGCAATAAGGAAATCTGAAGGCGAGGCACGAGGGACACCAAAATCACATGTACAGTTTTTGCACTCAAGTTACTTCAAGTCTAGTTGGCAGGCAGCAATGTAAATGTAACCCACATGTTGGCTGTGTCATGTTGTCCTCTGAGACATCCTATAAAACAGAACTGATTTCCAGAGGACTTGTCTTCTAAGGCTAGTTTCACATTCTGATAGCCTGCTCTCCCTGAACTCAATCTTTCTGTCCGAACCGACCAGATTCTGAATAGAATCCTTGGTCATGGATTTCAGCTGAAACAGCACTCACACAGGCTTCTGTACATGGCAGACATTATCAAAAGTTTGTGGCAATGGCAATGGGGGAAGAGGGGGCTGTATCATACAAACAGCAAAGAACTTGATCAGAAAACCAGAGACCTCTGTGTTTAAAGTTCTCTAGCCACAATATTCTGGCCATTTTTGTTCAGTTTCCCACCTTCCCATTATGTTCTGCCTCCTTTACCTGTTTTCTCTTACTTATCCCTGAATATCCATTTCTCCTTGACCTCTTTAAGTTGTTCTTTATTTTACTCTCTTCTTCCAGATTAGGCTTTCAGAATTCTTCTTCCTCTTCTAAGGTGATCAGTGGAATACCTTCTTAGAAACACTGCTGCCCTTAAGAGGAGTTCTTGGACCAGCTGTGAAAATAATAGATTTCTCCTTTGCAACATACATGATGCAGTAATGTAATTCATACAAAGCTAAGACAAACATAGGGGTAAGGAGGAAAGAAGGAAGGGAAAAGCAAAAAGACATAGATTTGTATATATGTATACATAAGATAGCTAAAATGACTATACTACTAAATGTATTAGTTATTGAAAAAGAACAGTTAATGCTCATATGATTAGATCAATTTTACACGTCTATATCTGTTAGTCTAAATAAATCTTTTGAAGGTAGCGATATGCAATATTGCAACCATTGTCAAATTCCTATCGTCTTGTTTTGTAAACCTATAATGTAATTGTATTGGATTTGTTGATGCTGTTTGTCTCTTTTACTTTTTGTCTTTCTTCTCTGTGTCTTTTTTCTCTTTAAGTAAAAAAAAAAAAAGCTAAGACAAAACAAATAACAGCAGTAATAGAGACTTTGGTTTTATTATCTCAATAAAATTTATCTCTTGTCACAGAGCTATTATGAGGATTGGTTATGAATGTGAATTCTAAGTTATATGTCAGTGCAATGTACACTATTCAGTAATTAGTAATATCTGGACTATAATCAGGATTCAACTAATTGGACAGCAGTTCTTCTAGACTTACCACATGGCAATAAGAATGCAAATGCTGAACAAACAAACAAAAAATCATTGGTTTGTCATTTTGAAAATACTGATTTTTTATTGATCCGGCCTTTCTATTACAATCCAAGCTGGCCTTGAGCTTAACCTATAGGCCAGTCTGACCTATAGGTTTCTTTGTGACCCTCCTGCCTCAGTCTCCTGACTGTTGGCAAGGTGATTCGATGTGAAACCATGTGTAATTTGAAAACATTTATGTTTGAAACAGATCACCATAAGGACATTCTAGAAGAAGAAACAAAATGGCAATGATATACAGTAAAGAAAACACATAAAAAATTCATTTGAGAAGCAGTAGTAGATATATTAATACAAGTAACTTGGGCAGTTTCATGAAGACAGGATAATGATTTTTGACTCAGTTCTGTAAATTGAAACTGTCATATGTGATGTGACTCACAAATGAATGTTTCTGGCTATGTAATAGGATCAGAGTGTCTTGAATGAGGATGTTGAAGTCTATATCCTCTCCCTAGTCAAGTAGCACCCATGGACTTGTGTTCAGTCCAGGAATCACACTTCGATGAACTTCAACTCCAACTCACTGGAAAGAGAAGAATAGTAGAATAGTTAAAGAGTTTGAAACTGTGACACATGAAAAATGACAAAAGGCAAGAGGGGTGTTTACCCTGTAGAGTAGCAACCTAAAAGAGTTGACATTATGGACTGACATTCTTGGCAACAGGGCTTGGTTTTTTTGACCTTTGAGTCCTTAGTGCCTACAGATGACTGTCAATCGTAAAGGTCTGTTGAATGAGAATGAATGAATTATTGAATGCCCCATTGTCGTACAGAACAGCAATTAAATTTGCTCTTTGTGTCCTTGAAGGGCAGAGGGTGGTAGAAACAGTGGGATAGAAATGGTAGCTTGACCCAGAGAAGATTAACCAATGAATGGAGCTTCTGCAGAGAGGATCAAATTTCCAGGCACACGCAAGTATGAGCAAGTTCGTGTATGGAAAAAGAAGACTCAAACGTCACTTTTGCTCTGTTGCTATTCACCCTATTCAAACTGTTTGAATTTCTAGCCTCGTCCAGATAATGTAAAATGATTTGTGAGCATTTTGTTGTATTACTTATGCATGCATAGCAAATTTCTCTGCAAAATTATTTACTTAAGTTTAAACTTCTTTGTTGCTTTTTGCTACATTTCGTGGGTCAAATATCCTTGAGAGAAAACACATATGTGCACACACACTCAATCTCCAGCACCTGAAACATACACACATTAGATGAAGTTTACAAACTTTTCATCTACATATGTCAAGTCTTTTTAGAAATCAGTTGGCCTCTATGGAAATTCCTCAAAAAACTAAAAATAGGATGATAATATGATCCAGCTATTCCAATCTTTGGTACACACTCAAAGGAGTTAAAGTTAGCATACTATAGAGATACATACTTACCCGTGTTTCCTGAATCATTATTCACAATAAACAATATATGGAATTTATAATAGCCAAGATATGAAATCACAATAGATGTCCATCAATGGGTAAATGGAAAAAGAAAATGTGCCAAATATACCAAATGGAATATTATGTAACCATAAAGAAGCCATAAACCTAACATGAAAGTGAAAAGGAAGGGTTATTAGAGCAGAGGAAGTGGATACAGAGGACAAGAGAGGAGGATGAGGAAAGATAGCAGATATGATCAAAGTATATTATATCCATGTATAAAATTGGCACAATAAAAAACATTGATCTATTAAAGAAAAGAAAAAGGTACAAATGACGGTGTTGTGGTCATGGTTAGCAAGGAGAACAATTATATACAGGGTGCATAATTTATAGTATTGTTTTATAATAGTCACCCAAAGAATTAAATACAAGTAGTATAGGAAATCTGTCTATACCCTAAGACCCAAGGAATCCAGTTGAAGGCCTGGCTCCCACAGCAATGTCCTGTATAAGTCCATCTAAATACCTAGAGCCCATGACAATGTTCCCCCATGAGTCCAACTGGAGGCCTAGAGCCCACTACAATAACTCATGCAAGTCTGTTTCACAGATCTGCACTGGAAAGGCCCCAAGGTCAGCGGTAGAAGCCAGAAAGTCTATGCCAGTGGGGTGAAGGATCTGTGCCAGCAGGCTGAGGGTTTTGCACTGGAACCAAGAAAGAATGCTCAAAGTAACAACCAGAGCTCCTTTGAAAAGTACCATAGTCATCCTCAGCAACAAGGTCCTGATAATGAGAACAGGTGAGTTTGTATCAGGAAGCCAGTGTGACAAGCTTCTCATGGAGATTGAAGAAGCTCGACAAACTCCTCCAGGAGAACTCACCTCAATAGGAAAACCAACAGCACCAAACACCACCACCACACTCTTTACCCCCAACTTTCCTTTTTATGCTGACAACAGTCCTCAGGTGGGCCACCTGCACCAGAACCACGCTGATTCAGTTAAGCTGGTGTTTAAGTTGACCATCAGTTTTCAATCCACCATGGAAGTCAAGTGGTTCCACTGGCAAAAGCAGATATACCAAATCTCAACACACTGTCTTTTGCCCTTGTTGCTCCTGAAGTGAATATACAATACTTATTTGTATCTTCTAAAAGGATGTTACTGTATCTTTCCCTTTTATATTTGCACTTACATCCTCATCTGGAAGAACAACTGTGTTAACAAGTATATTATTTTATTTACTGCTACCTCATTTTTGAAATTAATTCAGCATCAAAAAGGCACAACTTCATCTTGGAAAGAAAAGGTTACTACCCAGATGTAACTGAATACAACCTCTGACTCAGTTTTCTACAATTTTTAAGCAATATAAATTTGCACAACTCTAAGTGTAACTGAACTCACATGGTTTTCCAAAGGAATTAAATTATCTTTATTATACACAAACATAATGTTGACTAGTAATTTTTAACTCAGTCATTTTCTTTGGTAGTTCTTGGGAATTATCTAAAAAAGGATTCTTAGCATTCTATGCTATAAGACTACATGAAGAAACTTTAAAAAGAAAAGGACTAGGTGAACAAAGAATGCTAACGAAAGAAAGATTTTTGTCTTTCATAACAAAATCCCACAAGCCTATTTTACAACATCTTGAGCGCTTGACAAAATCTTCTGATTGACAAAAATTTAGTAAGTTTCCCAAAACTTCTTTTACCTGTATACTTTCCTTGTAAAATCCACTTTTAGCAATGAACCCTGCTAAATGAGTTTAGCAAGAATTCTAGCCCTTGATATCTAATCAATTTGTTCATCCTCTGTCATTCTGCAGGTGATATCTATGTTCATTTAGTCAGAAACTCCCTTTGTTCTTACACTTCCTATCAGTAATTTCTCACTAATTCAAATTATGTTCCTGGGCTCTAAGTTCCACTATTTTATGCTATGTTCAGAATTGAGCCTAATCTCCCCCCTCAACTGCAAAATCTGATCACTTCCAATAATTATCCATAGCCCTGCATAAAGACAACCTTATTATGATATAATAAGAGTTTTGGATAATATTTTCCTTTAATAGATGCTGTGGATGTAATATAGAGTACTAAAATCTGCCTAATGACAACCATCCTTCCAAAAATCATCAAAACAAATGATTTTATAAAAGATAAGAAACATACTAATTATGATGACTATTTTTATTAAAAAAATGAATCAAGAAGAACCTACATCTACTTCTAAAAAAGTTAAAAACCTGGGGTATAAGAGTACCTATTAATGGGGCTGGGCATTTAGCTTGGTGGCACAAGTGCTTTCCTGGCAAGTGTGAGGTCATGAGTTTGATTTCCAGTATGAAAAAAAAAAAAAAAAAACAGTATCTATTAAGGAGATTTACCTAGTATATTTATGCATCAGCTGTAATTTTAAAACTAATTTCTTTTTTGACACAGTAGTTCATTCATTTATTAAATATTTACTGAATATCTATGCTGTACCAAAAAATGTCATGACTTTGCTTTATTCAAATAAAAGTAAAACAATGTCTCTGTCCTAGCGAACTCTTAAAATTACTATTTTATCATCCTCTTTCGTCTAAATCTAGCAAGTCCTGATTGCAGGGCATGATTAGGACACATATGAAATTGAATTTTTTTTCTAAAAAATTTATATTATATAATAACAATACTTTGGAATAAAATATTAATATTGAATAAATTTTTATCTTCACACTTGATGCAATTTAACATTCTAATAAAATTGAATCTAATATTTAATTGGAGATATTATTCTATACTAAAATCTATTGGGTCTCCTAAAAATTCCTCCCACAATTACTCTACAAAGGTAAATATCACTCTCTCCTTCTCTGTCAAATATGTGTGTGTGTATATATATATATACACACACACATATATATGAAATAATGACTTTTGTAATGAATAGCAAAGTGATCTGTGACAAGAAAGAAAAGAAGACAATGTTGTTTGGAAGACTAAACTTTGCCAAACTTTCATTTGACATGAAACAGCATCAGAATTCTAGTGCACTGAGTCAAAATATGTGGCCCAAAATATGTGGCCCAAAGTGCCCCTGTCTTTCAAAATGTAAGCAGTTGTCAAGCACAAATATCAAACAAGAAAGTTAGCCATTGAGGGATGATTTTCACAGTAAAATGTAAATTAATGAAATACTGTTTAACAGAAGTCTGTGGTTTTTCTAGTAAACATTACATATGCATTTCCAGGAGAAGCATATATTTTTCAGTTTGTAAAATGGGCTTAACTAAACCTTGCCAAACTTTTCATGAAGCAGAGCTACAGGTATGGGGGGTTCAAAGAATTGATGTCTGAAGAGCACACACCACAGAGCTTGAACCCGAGCAGGTGTCTGCTACAAAGGCTTGCGATTTGTAGTAACAGGAATGGAACTGTTGCTATTATTGTTGACGACCGACCCACACCAATATTCATGTATAATGATTCTGAAAACAGAAGAAGAGATTTTAAAAAAGGGATTTTAGAGCCGGGCGTGGTGGCGCACGCCTTTAATCCCAGCACTCGGGAGGCTGAGGTAGG
>RJWM01003579.1:0-50906 GCA_004363535.1 Dasyprocta punctata | reverse complement strand
TCTTGTTTTTGCACTATTGAGGTTTTTTTTTTCTCTCCATGTTTGTCTTATTTTATGACAGATGTAGCTCAGCCACAGACAATAAAACAGAGCTCCAGGTGAATGTAGTCTCTGCCATTTACTTACAATTACTTTGGGCTGATTATAAGATTACATCCTTCGGTTCTTCCTTCCTTCTTTTCACATAAAACTAGTGTTATTTTAACAAAACATGTAAATGGTACAGTACAAAAGGGTAAGTTTGGTGGACTAAACAAGGGAGATAAGCACATTCTAGGCCATGTGAGGAAGGTTGAACTTTATCAGTAGTAAAATGAAGTCAATGTAGAGTTTTAAACAAGAGAAGGGCTTGGTCAAATTATCATTGAGCAGATCCAATCTGCTGTTATTTGAAGAATGGATGGTAGCAGCTGTGGGGTGTATTGTGAATGACAAAAGTGAGGGTAGAGAAAATGCCATTTCTTGAGGGAATAGATGACCTGGAAAAAGAGGGCAGTAACAGACATGAGGTGAGGAGGAAATGTTAGAGTTATTTACAAGTAAGGATCAATAGGGCTTGCTTTTGTATGTGATGTCTAGTTTACCATAAAGGAAGGCCTCCCATATTTTGAATTCATCAGTTTGATGAAACGCTGGTTTTAAATGTAGAAGGAGAGCAGAAGTTTGAAAGGTGGTCATGGAAGGAGAAAACCCAAGAATTTCATTCTGAATCTGTTCAGTCAGAGAATCTGAGCTACATCCAAGGAGAGATGTCAGGCAGACATCTGGACATGAAAGCAAGGAGCTCACTAGAATCACTAGAATGTGGATAATTCCATTGGAAATGTGGGAGTCATCAGCAGGCATGATCTCACAACCCTGAACTGATGAGATCACTTAGGAACAAAAGTTAGAGATGGAGAGGGTGATGACTTGAGGCCAAAGCCTGAGTTACCAAATGAGGGGTTCAAAGAAGTCAGAAAAAAAAAAAAGATGACCAAAGAAGGAAGAAAAGCAGGAGAGTGTGAAACAGTAAAAGACACACGGGCTAAAAAACAGTAGGATAGTATTTACCTAAGTGTATTTAATAGAATATATTTTGAGATACAAACTCGTTTTTCCGCCATGGTCGAATGCAGAGGACAGATGATGCTGCAGTCTATGTGAAGAGTGGGACATTTCCTCCATGGTAGGTAGATAGTTAATAGATATATGATAGATAATAGATAGATAGGTGATAGATGATAGATAGATAGATAGATAGATAGATAGATAGATAGATAATAGATAGATACAGGAATGGGTTAGATTATGATGGCAACAATTTTTCCAGTGAAAGATGAGGCATTAAATGGAAGCATGGAAATAGAGGATAAAGTTTCAATATGCATGAGTTTCTGTCTCCAGGTACTGTGAAAAGTGAGAACTCTCTATACAAACAAACATGATGGTAAATTTTCAAAATATAGCATGGTATGGGAAAAATAAGCTTTCTGAAAAAGTTTAAAGTATCAAGTACTTGAATAAACAAAAGAATAGACTCTACTTCTCAGAGGGCAGACTTTCTTCAGGGAACAGTGGCTCAAAGGAAAAAAGAAGCATTGAGGATGAACTAATCAGTTTTTATTCCCAATTCCTTTCCCTTTGTACAGTAAAGTTTACTTCAAACAAGTTTCTTATCACACAGCCAAAAGCCTGTGTGTCTCAGGATAGCAGAGATAGAAAAGAACAGAACATTTCATATGACAGTCCTTGGTTCTTTAATCCAAGTACATTTGATAAGTGAGAGGGATAGCAAGAGCTCAGCTGAGATACATTTAGGAGCAATCCACCTCCAAATCATGAAGCAAGACACAGCTTGAGAGACTGGTTGTACAAATATAAAACTACGCAGAACTTACAGATGTCTTTAAATCCACTTCTAAATTGATGAGCATATCAAGCCTTACAAACTAAAGTCACACACTGCTTTAATGAGGTAAGGAAATGAATGTATTTTTCCAATTATTTTGATTTTCCTTAGCTTTCTCATAACTTGGGATTAACTTTTCTTTTAGTACTTTAGTGATTCTAAACTGAGTTTTAGGAACAACGCATCACATTCAAGGACACCTAGACAGAAATGTCTCATTGATTTTCCTTCAGCTTTGCCGTCATCTCACTCGCGCCAGCCTTTGCTACATCTAGTGTGGGATGTTCAATGTTCCTCCCCCAAAATGAAGCACCATCTCTCAAATTGATCGGTAAAATAATAGATACTACTGTACACCTAACAGAAGGGTCAAAAAAAAAAAAAACCCTAACAACACTAAATGCTGGTAAGGATGTGAAGGAATAGAAACTCTCATTCATTACTGGTGGGCATTGAAAATGACATTTTGAAAGACAGACATTTTGATAGTTTCTTGTGAAACTGAACATACTGTTTTATTGAGATCACATAGTCTCATTCTTTGGTGTTTATTCAGATAATCCTGGAACTTGTGTACACACAAAAATCTACATATGGGTGTGTACATAAGGTTTATATTTTATTGTCAAAACTCATAAGCAACCAAGATGTCCTTTGGCATCTGAATGTATAGTCTGTATTACATCAAGGTAATTTTATATTATATAGTGCTTTAAAAAAATGAGATAGCCGGGAATTTAGCTTAGCAGTGTAAGCGCCTGCCTGGCAGACATGAGGTTTTGAGTTGGATCCCTGGTACCCCCCCCAAAAAAAAAAGAAAAAAAAAAGAAAAAAAAGAAATGAGCTATCAAGCATAAAAAATGGGAAAAATTAAATTCATATTGCTATGTGAAAAATGAAAATACAGAAAGTTTGCATACTATACGATTTCACCTATATGACATTCTTAAAAAAGGATGACTATAAAAAATCATAAGCTAAAAAGGAGGAAAAGAGGAACAGGTGGAACACAGAGGGTGTCTGCCCAATGAAATACTCTGTATGATACTGTAATGATGAATTTATGTCATCACCACATCGATTTCCTGATGTAAACTAAAGACTGTTGTGTGGTGATGTACAGGCTCGTGAATTGTAACACATGTACCAATGGGACACTGAGTATTTACTGATGGTAGGGAAAGCTGTGGGTTTGTAGAGGTTGCAGTTATGTGGAAATCTCAGAACTTTCTTTTCAACATTTCTGTGTACCTAAAACGGCTCTAAAAAGTATAGTCTATCTCAAAAACTGAATGAAAAGCTATTTTTTCTATGAATATTATTGACATTAGCTGAAAACCCTATGTTTCTTTCACAAACAGGACCCTCTGTGGCCACTCTAAAACATCCTTGCTTGATTTCTGTTTAGCTGAACAACAGAATCTATAAACTTTGCTCTTAAGTGATCTTAATTCCCTTGGAGCCTCTACACTTTTTCTCCACACATAGTGGCAGATCAAATAGGTTGTAACATACCCTTGCATATCTAGGCTAATCCATGTTCTGGAAAGGAGAATGGCTATATTAGTTTTACCTTTTTATACTCTCTAAATATTTAATCACACGGGAAGAGAAATTTGTATAATACCTAGCTTAGAATTACTTTTGAAATTTCATTATTTAAACCTATCTTTATTTTGAGAAAGTGACTTCAACAGGTCATGGTGGGCCTGAATTCAGACAGAACAAGCCCAAATTCCAACCCTCACTGCCATGCTAAACAGGAAGAAACACATAAAACTGTCAGGCCATTTCACTGAAAGGCCTGTATTAGAGCTGAAAGAAAAAGGAACATTTCCAGTAGTAGTCTGGAAGGTTTTATTTCATTTGTTTGCCTTATAAAGTCGTGCTTGGTCATCTTATTAAAAGACAACCTTGCTATAGAAAACACAAGACTGCTTCTTGAAATTATGCATCAACAAATATTGATTTGCACCAGATTGGACCTTCATTGCAGAAAAGCAAGGCTATGACCCAAATAGTCCATTGATTCAGGACAGAAGAACTGTGTCTTCTGTCTGTTTTGACTCTCCAGGATTTTCTTAACTTTTCCCTCATCAAAAATATATCATTCTGCAGATTGAGGTGTTGAATGAATGTCCCGGTAGGTGTGAAGGGCTGAGTAGAAGAGAGTTCTGTGCACTTCACTGTCGAGACCAGTCCACACTGACAAGCTTGCCTTTCCTCTCCTTTTCGCCTTTTCTCTGGCTTCATGATAATAGTATTTCTTAACTAGGCTTTCACTCAAAGGTCATTTCACTCAGTGCCAGAGTAAAAAAGAACCATTCCTTTCTCCTCAAAAATATGATATAATCAAGACAAATGTGGCAAAATAGGAGCATGTAACAGAGGTTGTGTTGAATTTAATTTCATATAATCCACTATCTTCATCTGTTTTCCCTTAAAGAAAGGAAAAATACAGACGGTGGCAAGTTAGTACTATGAGAAGGGAATGTCCCCAAAGTAACATAGAGCACATTTACTAAAATTCCTTAGGGAATAGAGAAGGGCGAGCAGTGATGGTGTTCCTGAGAATTGGTGACTAAACTGAGACTGGAAGGGTGAGAGGAATCTAAGTGAATGAAAAGGGTAAGGCAGTGCCACAGTGGCAGTGTCTGCCTGCAAAGCTCATGTTGAAATTTCATTGCCACAGTGAGGGTACTGGGTGATGGAGCCTTTGAGAAAGGGGTTGTTAGATCATCAAGGTGTCACCCTCACCAACGAAGGCTGTTATCGCAAGTGAGGTCAGCTTCCCTGGTTTTCTCTTGCTCCTACATCCTCACTTGCCCTCCCTCCAGGTCAGGATACAGAAAGGAGGTCCTCAGCAGATATAGCCCCTTGACCCCGGATTTACTGGGCTCTACAACAGTATGATCAATAAACTTTTATTATCTATAATTTTCCTAGTCTGTGATATTCTCTTGTAGCAGCAGAAAACGGACTAAGAAAGACCAGCAGTTACCTTATTGTTCCCAGTCATGCTATCAGGAAATACTGAGAAATGAAGGAATGGTCTCAGGATCACATAGCTGCCAGTTAATACAACTGGGATACCACATTGTCTTTGGAGGAGCCTGAAAGGTGTAAGTTCAAATCTTCATGCAAGTTATTTTACTTCAGTGAACTTTGATTTCTTCATTTGTAAAGTGGTGACAAATGAAATGCTCAGTGCCCTAATTATACAGTAATATTTTAATTGTATCTTTTTTATCTCTGTGACTGGAGTGTAAACTCTAAGCATTCAGGCTACATATCTTTCTTATTCAATGACACTGCATATGTCCATGGGCCTCACTCAATACATGCCATAGGAGAGATGATTAATGTGAATGTGAAAATTATCGGGGAAATGAAACAAAAGAACAAGCATGAAGTTCACACACAATCCAAATACTTTCTCAATGTTATCTCTTCTTATCCACCACCATGTCAGTAAGGACAGTCCCTTTTACTCATACAGTTTTATCTGGAATGTATGTGAGTATTCTTCAGGATCATTTGATACTTGCATCCAGGCTCAACTCTGCACTTTGTGAATAATAATTGTTTAATCGATATGTTTAGGCTATAAATCAGGCATGATTCCCTGATATAGGTACCAGCACCACACCCAATAAAGGTGATAAACAAGAAAAACTGATATATCCAAGACAGATTTTCACTTTATGCACTTGACCTTTAAAGTGTTCTGAGGGGAAAATAGCTATAAACAATGCTTTAAATAATTTTGTGGTCCTAAGAGATGATTTTATATTTTTATAATAAATTTATATCTCTTTAATCACTGATACTTTAACTCTTACATAAGCACAGGTTTCAGCTTTACCGTGATTGATTATCTGATGGTGTTAGGAGAACAGGAACCTTTGCAAAGTCCTTCAACTCTTCCAGAGTATAACGTGGAGCATCAAATAAGAGACCTTGTACAGAGTAAATGCATTTGTCACAAGAGCGTATTGAAATGGTCATACTCATCAACTCAGAAAGCAATGCTGACCATTTTTATATGGAAGAACTGGTTGAGATATTGAGATTTGCTAAATTTCACAACTAACACTTGCATCGATCCCCATAAGAGCAACTAAAAGTTTACCTAATTTATCCTGAGTGATAATGTTTCCATCAGCCTCAGAAAAACATGACAGAGTTGAATAAAAAGTTAATTAAGTGTCACTTTCACTTATCTTTCTTTCAGAAATAAAAAAAGTATGCAGGGGAGTTTTAAAATGGTATGATGAACAAATTTACCTATGTTGAAAAATTTTTGATAATAATTATCATTCTAGATGACTCATATCTGATTTCAAAATAAATTACCAAGTGCTGCATGCAGTGGCAATCTATATTAGTGATGAATTCATCATCATATTGTTCAGTCTCTCCAATTTAATTTCTGTATGCCAAGGCTCACAAGCCAGAGTACTAATATAAGTACAAAAACTTCCTCATAATTTTTACTTTGTAAATATACGCACACAAAAAACCAACAAGTAAGTGAAAAAATGCTCAGCAAATGCAAGTCAAAAATACAATGAGGTACATTATTCTACATCTGTTAGAACAGCTACTATCAAAAGAAAAGAGTTAAATGTTAGTGAGCATGTGGAGAAAAAGGAACACTTGTGCCTAGTGGTGGGAATGTAAATTAGTATAGTCATTATGGAAAACTGTATGGAAGTTCCACTAAAAATTTAAAGTAGAGCTACCTTGTGTTCCAGCAATCCCATTACCAGGTATATAATCCAAAGGAAATGAAATCATTATGTTTAAAGGATATCTGGACTGTAGTATTTGTTACAGCATTATTTACAATAATCAACCCACATGTCCAAGGAAGAATGAATAAGATTATGTGAATATATATGTGTATTCATATATATATATATATGTGCATGCGTATTCACATATATTCATACATATATATATTATCTGAATATATATGTATATTCATATACATATATTCACAATGATATTCAGCCTTAAAAGATAAGGAGATTTTGTCACGTGCAACAACATGAATGAATCCATAGGACATTATGCAAAGTTAGCTGAGGCACAGGAAGACAAATACCATATGATCTCATTTATATGTGAAATCTAAAACAAACAAACATTAAGCTCACAGAAGCAGAGAATTGAGATCTGGCACTTTGGACTATCTAATTCACTAAGATTTAGAAGTGAAATGGTTGGCACAGTAACTACATCAGGGATAACCATTAGTTCAAGCTGAAGTAGATAATAGGAAATGAAATAAGCAGAGAGAGCAAGGGAGGAATCAAATGAGGTAAGTATAAAATAATCAGACATCTTCATAAGGAAAATAAGGGAGACTTAAAAAGACAAGGCTAAAGGTTCAAGGGCAAAGAAGCAAGGGAAATAAGAAAGAATAGCAGTTTTGTTGCTGTGCTTTTTGGGGGGAAAGTGTGTGGGTGGATCTAAATATTAATTAATCATGTAATGAGATGTGAATCCATGTGACTGTGCATTCCAATATAGTCTAAGGTATAGCTAAAATATTAAAAACCCCAAATTCAATATATTCTCTTATCTATGACAGTTCTACAACTTATGTATAGAAAGATTCAGGGTTAGAAATCTACTTGGAAGATAAGACCAAGGAATTTATTGTGCAATTTTATTTTAATATAAGTGATATTATTTTTCTTTATATATAAGTTTTAGGAAAAAGCATTTCTAAAGAGATTTCTATTCATGTTTTACTTTTATTCTATATGTCATATTAAAATATTATTTTATTATATGAAGTAGTATTTGTAGATGCTTTTGGCTTCAAATTACAGAATATTTTACTAAATGTTAATGAAGGTTTCAAATACCTTAAAGAATAAGAAATCAAGAGAAAATCAATTCCAAATCCGATGTAGCATCTCAAAGTATAATCCACTACACTATCCTCAGCATTCTTGGCATTCTTTTGTCTTCTTAGGTATGCCACTTCATAATCTCAAGATAGCCACCAAATCTTCAAGCATCACAATAATACAAAGCAGCATGCAAGTCAGGAAGAAATCAAACCCTTCTTTGAGCTCTGTTTCCCTCTTCTCCTCCTTTGAAAAAAAAATTTTTTAAAGAAAATTTGCCCCTAGAGAGCTATTGACCAGACCTGTATCATATTCAATTTAGACCATACAGAAGTAAAGTAGGATATAATAGCTATGATCACCAAAAAAAAAAAAAAAAAAAAAAAAAAAAAAAAAAAAAAAAAAAAAAAAAAAAAAAAAAAAAAAAAAAAAAACCTATCATGGAATATGCCCTGGAGGTGGCTGGGAGACCAAAATAAGGAATTATATTGATTACCTAGACACAATTGTGGTTCCACGAACAGTAAGGAAGAAAGGGCTCCCACACAAATTACAGAGGCTGATGAGGACATCAAGAATCAAAGACTCCACCAATACATCCCTGGGTACCATCACTGTTTACCATATCAGTTATACATTCTTGCCTCATCCATGCATTTGGGCACTAGTAGAATGAAAAGAGTGTAAAAAATACCCCAGTCGGTAGAAATTTTAAAATGGCTGTGCTTTTTATATGCTATCAGACCATAGCTCAAGAACCTGAATAAGGAGTTGATAAGGAATCACAGGTGACAGCTGGTGTTAAATATAAGTCCTTAGCCATAACCTCTTTGAATTTTACTCAGGGCAATGATTGTCTCTTGGAATATTTCAGATGCACCAGTGAACTTCCCTACCTGAAATTCCTACTACCTAGAACTGCACATTTAGAAGTTTGCTTCTTAGACTACAGTTTTCGCTCTGTGTGAAAATGTAATAGTTTGGGGATGAATAACTGTTAACCTCTACATTGTTACATAGAAAAGTAGGAAAATTTTGAGTCGTTTTCAGCTTTCCTTTTGGTAAACAGAAGAGAGGTATTCAGATAAAGTTAGGAAACATGAAGTTGGGACTAAGCTGGTAGGGAGCAGGAGAAAACATTAGAAACTTGGAAGACTTACTCCAAAATAACTAACTTGTTACGTGTTTTTAATCCTTGAGTCTATGTGCACATTACTTAGAATATAAAAATCATGTTGACCACTATATCCTTAAAAAAGAAAATTACTTTTGTTCTGGGGATTCCATTCTCATTCTCAGTTACTATTGTAAGTTTGGTTTGTTCCTTTTTTTTTCACATTCAAATGTTTATGCATTTGAAAAAAATACAGGGTGATATGGTAAGTGAAGACAGAATCCTAGTTAATGAAATTAAAGCTTAAACATTTTTAAAAATCTGTCAAATACTACAAATATCTCAAAATGCAGAAATAAAATCATAATGTTTCAATGAATGAACTAAGAATGCCTCCAGGAAATTTTCTTTTTATTCCTACTACCTGTATTTTGTTATGCTTGTTATTTACCTTTACATTTTTCATATAAGAGAAATCATGTGATATATAAGCTTGTGTTATCTGATTTATTGCACCCAATATTATGGTCTCAAATTCCATGCATTTTCCTACAAATGACCTCAAATTTTCCTTTTCATGACAGAATAGTACTCCATTGTATCTAAATGTTGCATTTTCTTTATCCATTCATCTTTTGATGGGCATATAGTCCATTTCTAACATTTACTTAGTGTGAATTATGTTGCTACAGACATGGGTATGCATGTATCACCATAACGTGATGTCTCTAACTCTTCCAAGAAAATACCCAGAAGCGACTACCTGGTCAAAATAGGATTTCTATTTTTAGTTTTTCTGATGAATCTATGTAATTATTTCTATAATGGTTGTACTAGTTTAAGTTCCCACTAAAAATATAGAAGGATTCCGTTCCCCTGTAGACTCACCAGCATTTGTTATTTTCTGATTTCATGATAGCTATTCTTCTTGGAGTAAGTTGGACCCTCAGTTTTGTTTTAATTTGCATGTCTCCAATGACCAGTGATGTTGAACATTTTCTCATGTGTTCATTGGCTATTTGTATTTCTTCTTGTGGTAAGTGCCTATTCATTTCAGTTGCCCATTTTTTTTTTTTTGGTTGAGTCTATTGTTGTAGAGGTTTTTATCTTTTTTGAGTTCTTATGCTCTATACATTAGTCCTCTGTCCAATGAATAGCTGGCAATAAAACTTTTCCCATAAGAATCTATCTTTTCTCCAGAATAAGTTTTTGACCCCCTTCTCAAAATGAGGTAGCTGAATGTGATTGGAGTCATTTCTGCATCCACTATTGCATTTCATTGATTAATGTGTCTGTTGTTTTTCTAATAACATGCTGTCTTTATCACTATAGATTTGGAGTACAATTTAAACTCTGAGATTGTGTTGCCTCATGCCTGGCTCCTGTTGCCCAGGATTGCTCTCTATTTCTCTTCTAGCTCCATATGAATTTTAGGATTGCTTTCTCCAGTTTTGTGAGGAATGTTACTAGGACTGCATTAAAACTCTATATCAATTTTAGAAATATGACTATTTGACAACATTGGTTCTGCATATTCAGAAACAAGGGCTATTTTTTCCATTTTTCCGATGTCCTCTTCAGTTTTCTTTTTCAGAGCACTATAATTTTCATTATAGAGGTTGTTTTAACAGTTCATGGTGGGCGGAAGGTAGAAGAGCAAGCATGAGACATTAACAGGTTGTTTCTGACACTTTTATATTCTATCTGGGCTACAAGAATTAGGGCAGCACCAAACCAGTCGAAGAACTGACTTGTTAAAAACAAATGTTTAATCCTAGAATCATATGCTCTAGATCCAGCCACCTCTGAAAAAACTCCATCTATAACTGCATGAGGCTTTGGGGGAACATCTAGACACAAGCCACAACAGAGTTCTTTCACTTCCTTGATCAGGTTAATTCCTAAGTATGCAATTTTTCTTCATTCTGTTGTAAAAGGGATTGTTTCCCTAATTTCTTTCTCAGTAAATTTATTATTGGCGTACAGGATCACCATTATATATTGTTTGAAAACTGTATTTGCCTATGCTGGTGAATTTGATCATTAAATCTAGAAGTCTTGTGATGGAATTTTTGTATTATGTCATGTACAAAAAATAATAATTTGAATATATATATATATATAGCCCTTTTATTTCTTTCTCTGGCTAGGGTTTTATGAATTATATTGAAAGAAGTGGCAGTAATGAATATCCATGTCTTGTTTTTTTTTTTTCTTTTAGAGGACAAGCTTTCAACTTCTTTCCACTTAATATGAAATTGGCCAGTAGTTTGTCATAAATAGCTTTTGGCATTTGACATAATGCCATTGTGTACCTATTTTCATCAGAGCTGTTTTTTTTTCTTTTTATCATGAATAGATTTTGGATTTTCTTGAAGTATGTTGGTTTGTGTCTAGATGTCCTGCCAAAGCCTCATACAGTCATAGGGCTTCTTCAGAGGTGTCTGAATCTGGAATCAAGTGAGTGATGCTGGGATCAAGATTATGTGATTAATAAATCAGTCCACTGATCAGTTTGGCATAGTTCTGGCTAAGATTAAGATTGTAAGTGCTACCTCCACCCTAATCCACATACAATATAAGAAGCAGAAAGAGTCTTGTCTCCCTCCATTGTTGCTGTTGCTATGAACTGTTCTCTGTGATAGCCCTCGGCAAGTCACCCTGCTTTCGAGCTAGTCAATTATAAACTAAAACCTCTATGAATGGTGAGCTAAATAAATCTTTTCTCCCTTAACTTAGGTTATGAGATATTTTATTTCAGTAAAGAGAAAAGTAACTAAACAGAATTTGGTACCAGAGAAGTGGATTATTGCTGTGACATTACCTGGTTGTGTCGTTCAAGAGCCTGTGGAGCTAACTTGTGGGATGGGAAAGAGGAAATGTTTGAAGATGCCAGCTGAAAAAGAACTAGAATGCCACAGGCTTTACTGTGTGGGAGATTCTGGTTAGAGTTCAGAAGACCAAAAAGCTGATAAAGATAGGATCAAGAGGTTTCTCCTGGGAAGAAGGACTACATGGCCTGGTAGACTTCAGGAAATGTGTGTTATGGCTTTACAGAAAGTTTGTCTACATTTTGCTCCTGTACAGAGACTTTGCCTGAGACTGAGATTAAGAATGGCAGACTAATTAATCTGGCAAAAGAAATTTCAAGGCAGGCAAATGTTGAGGTGTTGGGATGGCTACTGGCTGTGGGCTTTTAGCCAGAGTGATGCTGAGAATCAAGAACAAAGAGCCCAGAAAAATGATTTAAAATGTTTTGAGTTTGGCTAGAAAGGAAGCTCCAGGAAAGCTGTGGATTACAAAGATCGAGCAGAGATTTTAATTGCTAAGAAGGAAAAAGAGAATAGAAAAGATGGCCAGAGGGCATCACAAGAAGCAGCAGTACTCCACCATTTTCAGTCTCAAAATTGCAAAAGTGAAAGAAAGCCTTGAGAAAAAAAACCCCAGAGTACTATGATGACAGCCTCGCCACGTTCCAGAAGGGTGATGTCATAGAGAATTTGTTCTTCAGAATTGGATTCAGAGTTTTCAGCAATCCAGGCACTCGCCCTCTACAACCAGCAAAGAGGGAAGCCTGGCTACTGCCCCTGCTGGCAGCAGACCTTGGCATCATCCACATGGTGCTGATTTTATGTACCTACAGAATGGAAGATTTGTGATAAATCTTCCACCCAGATTTCAGAAGGCCTGGATGGTCAGGGAGCATGATCCTCTATGTGAAACTGTGAGTGTGAAACCAAAGGTACAGTGGAGACCACAGAAGTTTGGAGAGGCCAGAAACATGGATCATCTGAGGAGCACTGCAAAGAGATAGCAGAGTGGACCCAAAGAGAGAAGCCATGGGAACCACAATGACCAGAAGTTCTATAGGGCCAAAGCTACCAAAGTCCTTTGGAGTTCACATCTTGCCACAGATTGCCAGGGATGCTGCCCTTGGAAGTACTGACTTAATGTTTTCCCTGCTGGACTTTGGATTTGCTGTAGTTCCCTTCCTTTGTATCCCCATTTGTAAATTTTGGAATGGAAATGTCTATCTTGTGCCACTGAATGTTGGTAGTTAATTTTTTACAGGGGCTCACAGATTAGTGTTTGCCACAAATCTCATAGGAGACAACAGGAATGAGGACAGTACCAGTCCACTCACCCATTGTCCCAGCACCCTTAATCCCAGCATGGCATTACAAATCAATCACACAATCTAGATTCAACCACCTCTGAAGAAATCTTATTACCACATTAGACTCTGGGGAGACACCTAGACACAAACCATAACAAATGGTGAGTTGAGGTCATTCACAATGAGACTTGTTACTAGGGGCTAAATATCCCTATCATGGCTTTATTGTCCTGTTGCCAATCACTTCTCTCTCTCTCTCTCTCTCTCTCTCTCTCTCTCTCTTTGTTTTTCTCCCTCTCTCCCTTTCTCCCTTTCTCCCTCTCTCCCTCTCTCTCTGTATCTCCCTCCCCCTTGTGCTGGAACTAATTTTGTTTTTGCTCTAGCTGCACTTTTTGGAGTGTAGCAATTCAGTTTTCTCTACTTAGACTTATGGACTGTGGGTTTGCCCCACTCCTATTCCAGAGTCCTCTCTGCTTATTCAAGACTATGGCAGTGTCCTAGCTGAGATGTAAACCTACTCATACTAGCAAAGAAGAAGGCAATCAGACCCTAGGTCTGTGCTGAAGGTAGGCAGTAGAGTGAGGGCTTAAGCACACAATGCTGGCTTTTTATGATTCAGTGAAATTCAAGTAAGCTCTTGCCTCAAACTGTGGGGAACAGGGATTATGTCCTTCCCAGTCAGAACTCAAGCCCTCTAGGAATTCTCTTTCTAGCCCGGCCTCTCTCCTTGATTGTCTCCTGTGGCTGTCTCTCACCCACTCATGCTGGGAGGGTAACATTGGAGAAATGAAGCCATCCCCCAGCTGTTGTTTGTTCCAGATTAATTTAATCCCTACTTAGAATGGTGTCCAACAAGAACTCTGAAACATGGTGGTTGCTTGTGCTGGGATTCATATCCAGCTCTTGCCTGCTTTGTGGAGGGACCCCTCTCTTAGAGTGAAACCTTGTGCTCTCCCTGAAGATCACAATAACCATGGACTCCCACTAGTACTCATGACACTGGCCCAGTTTGCCACCATTTCTCCCTGAAGCCTGCAGTACTCACTTTGCCTTTGCAGAGCCAGGTTTCCATCCCCATGAGGTGTAAGCTGGAAATGGAGGGGGGGGGAGTTCAGATTGTTTCATTTCTTCCTCTGCACTGTGGTTCAACTCTCAAACTTCTCCATAGCTGTTAATTTTCATCTCAGTTACTTCCTGCTTCTTAGTAATCTACTTCATTTTTTTTCCCCTAAATGTCTGGATTCTGGATCTCAGAGAGATTAAATGTTGTTGCCTCTCACCACTTCACTATCTTGATTTTCTGTTTTCCTCATTTTGATAATTGGTATCAGTTTAATGGATAAATGATCTCTTTTTTAATGACTTTTTAAAAAATTTCTTTAGAATTATAATTCAATGTCTTTCAGAAATAGACTAGCTAAATAATACACCTATATAATATTATGCAGTAATATACTCAAGTGGGAATTTTCAAGATGCAGAAAGATTTGGAATTAGGAAGTTTGAAAATCATCCTGTAATTAGGTCATAAACACTGAAACCTACAATTTCCTCTGGAGTGAATACTGATAAAAGACTGATTTCTAGGTCTTAATGTTACCTACATTGATATGAATTCAAAACAATATAGTATCTGGAAATTTAATTTGAAAATAAAATGTATTGTCACTTCTTTTAGGAGCAGCCAAATAAAAATAGTATCTGATTTTAATGGTTTAAAACATCAGAAGATAAATTTCTATGATGTACTTTATATAGATGCTTCTCACTCATGCATAGAGGGGCCAACTTTCCTTTAAAAGGAAATTTCCTGATTTTAGCACTGAAAGTCCTATACTGTAAGAAACCAGAAAAATTGATCATATCAGCTGTATGGAGGACATCAATATTATGGAGTCAAACAACTTGCATTATCAAATGTGATTGACAGCTGATGTGAGGCAGGCACTACTAGTCTCTTTTTATAGATAAAATAAAGCTCAAAAAGTTCACTCTCTTAACTGCTACAAGATCATTGATTAGATGTGAATTATCTGTCTGATATTTACATCAGCATGTAGGATAATGATAGAACATATTTTAAATTCATATTAGAACTTAATAACTTCTTATTAAGCCATTAACTCATCATAATCATTTTCTATTCTACTATATGTAAAAACTAGTCATATTTCACAAAATATCATGTGCATAGATATCTTGGAGCACATGGAGCTAAGACATTATGCTTTAGTGCTGCAAACAAGAAACCATTGTTGCTATTTGAATTTTGTAAGACTCTGAAAGAAATCTGTGCTCAGTTTGGTGGAGTCAAATACACAATCATGTGATGGTCAAGTGCATCTGGGGAACTACAGGCAGCCATGCTGGCAGAACAGGTAAAGTATTATTGACACAGCTGAATAATATTCAATTGTCTATAGAAAATGTTTGGAATTTATACCCTAGACTTGATAATAACACTGCAAATCATGCATTATTTTGAGGCGAGGTTACATAATGACCAAATTCATTCAGTTAATTCACAGAACAGCTAGTTTTCAATACAAGTCTGTCTGTGTCTATAGCTGATGGTCTTTCCACCATACCACCCTTTCTTCCCAACAAAACCAATGGATCTTTTGGAGAAAAAAAATATCATTTCTAGTAAAGCATACAAACTGATCATTTGATATTCCTAAGCTCCATCAATTCCAAAACCTATTTGTTAGACACTATCAACATATGGATGGATCCAGATTTTAGTGCAATCTCATTAATTTTGTGATTATCCCTATTGTTCTTGTTATTTACTTGCATAAAGCAGGAGAATTTCTCGCTAGGAAGTGCTTAGTGAAGACAAAAGACCATTCTTCAGCAAGAGCTCCTTGCAAGGACAGGAGCATCTGTCCTATGCATCTGGCTCTTGAAGTTGTTCTCTGCACTCTGAAATGAATTATCAGACTTTCCTGGAAAAGGAAGGACATGGTCTGCTACTGGGCATGAGGCACATACAATATACCCTACAGTCTCGAAAGCAGTGGTGGTTCCTTCTCATGTTGTACAGGCAGGAATATTTCCTGTTCCTTCCCTATCTTAGGACAGTCATTAGAATAGGGAAGTATCCCAAGTAGTACTCAGTATAGCATCATGAATACAGGAGTGAGCTGGAGCAAAACTTCAAATTGTAGCTGAACCAATTAGTCAAGTTACTTCATCTCTGCATTTCAGTTTTCTTGTTTTTAAAATAGCAATGATCAATTTACCTCAGAGTTATGTAATTTTCTGAGCTACTGTAAGTCACTAAGGACATAGACCATAGTAAAAACTCTACAAATTTTAATAATTACTATTCTTCAGCCAGATGCATACACTATTCATTAAACAACAATTTGTCAAGTCTCATAATGCATTAGTACTAGGCACCAAGCTACATAGTGTTTAAGACATGATCTTGATGTTTAGAAATATCACAGACTGATTAAGAAGACAAGATATGTAAGCAAAAGATAAAAAATAATAATACAGGTAGGACAAGCTACTGTGCTAAATTTGTCATGTTTTGCTGATAGGCAATATCAGGGATACTCTTATTTACTCTTTATAGATGAAACAAAACAAAACTCAGGCTTAAGGAAATCAACCTGCTCTTAAACGTAACACTTTCTGCGTCACTATAAACTGAGACCTCAGTTTCTTTACCTTCAACATCTCCTGAAGTTAACAGACCCTCAAGAAAAATCTTAGAGAGCTCCTTGAAGGAGATAATCATTTGATAGGAACAGGAACTTCCTAGGGAGGCTCACTCACCAAGGCTGGATGCCAGGGTCACACAGGCCTTTCTTTTGTTAGTCCTGGCCTGTCTTGCATTCATTCCCAAAATTCATCCTTTGTTCCACGGCACAAACTTCAGGGGAGCTCCTCAATTTTTAATCCTAGTATACTCACCCAGTTATTTGAGATTTGTCTCTATATCCCTCAGATTCCTGAATCGAGTACCCCTCTTACCATTTCCTCCTCTTAATCTCCCCCAACTATCACAGTTCCTAAAGGGTAATTTACAGGGCTTCTCTCTGTAAGGTGTTAAGTGCCATTCAGTTTAGGAAAACTAGAGAGTAACAAATAATTAAAATGAAAATTAATCAACATTGAGAATTTTAGGAATTTCTTATAGTCTGATCTGTGATTTATTGCTAATGTCTTTTTTGAGCAGTTAAAATAGCCTTATATGTTTGAGTCTCTGCCTCAGACTGAGGGAGTTGATCAAAACATTTCTCTAATTTATTTCTTTTACACTTTCCTAGACATAAACATTCTTTTTAATAAATGAGCTAACCAATAAACAGATTATGCTGTTAGTGGTGTAGAATGGAACAAAACAACAATACCTGAGATGGAAAAAAGTCAAATTGAAGGCTTTGATAAATCTCAGAAAAGTTATTCTCCATCACAAACATTTTCCATGAACAAATAGAGCTCACAGCTCCTCCTGATAGATTAAAATATTCTACAAAGAGGTGCATATAGGAAAATTGTGAATACCTGATAGTCTTTCAATGAAGTCAGATGCACCAAAGTTAATTTTGATAGTCCATGGGGAAATTGAAAGCATTCATTGGGGCTGTGAATGGCTTCACTTTCCTATGCTATTTGAATAAGTTTTCATACTCAATTGCATTTCAAATAGGATTAAATTACTTCAATTTGCATAGATGGGTGGAGAACAAATTCTAAATCTGATTATGATTATTAATTTGTTAAGCGTGGAAGGCAAAGGGAAAGAAGAACATCTCCTCAGGCCAGAAACAATCATTGTTCTGAGCATGATCACTTTCATTGTTTTGGGGAAGTAGATATATAAACAATTTCATTTTCATTTAAAGTAAAATTTCAAACCATTTTCACCTTTAAAAAAAAAACTGTATTAAAACAAAATGTATTTTACTTCAGTAGAATACAGGCTTAGTTGCCTTGGTGACAAGGTGTCACAGGAGATTTAAATCTCACCAAAAGATGATATAAAAGATTTTAAATTGACTATATGCATTGCAGAGAAATTAAAATGACTGGAGCAAACATCTACCTTTGTATAGCTTGAAGATATGGCCTGGCTTGAGCAGAGGATCCCTTACACTATCTTATATTTCTTGAGTTACTGAAAGCCTTTGGAAAATTTAATGTAATTTAGTGACAAAGATTGCAAGGGAAGATTTTAAATTTCAGTGATTTTTCATTTGTGTTTTCTTAATGCAATGCCCTATAGTTGTATTCTAATTATAGTACTTAAATGATTCACTAACAGAGGCTTAGCTAGATATTGTCAACAAGTCTATTATTGCTACTCCATAATACATAATAATGACACTAATCTAGGCTATGAAGAAAGAAATGCTTTTCTTTTTTGTTATATCAGAGTCCATTTAATTAAAATGAGAAGACCAATCTTCTAAAAGGCAGGATTTTTAACTAGTTTACTAAATGAGATTCTACATGAGAAAGTATAAATTAATTTACATTGAAATTGTTTCTATGAACAAGGAAAGGGTTATCGACATGAAAGCAAATTTCACTGAGAAAGACATTATTCTCCAATAATACAGCATGCAAATCAGGCTGTAAAATGACACTTTGGAAGTATCATGATTTATTTTTTCAAACCTCTACCCTCGAATAGTTATGTATTAAGCAAATGTCAGTACTACTTATGAACCTTCTAGTCATATCTCTGCAATGTGGGGGGACAAGAAAAGAAAAGGCTAGAGAGAGAGAAAGTAATTAAAACTGCTACATAAAAAACCCTGGCATACTCAATAGGTATATTAAAATCTCATGTATATCCAGTCTTGCACTGTATAACATCTCCTTAGTGACAAATGAACCGCATCTATGATGATGATTTTATAAGAGTACCACAGATCTGAAAATTTTCTGCTGCCTAGTAAGTAAATTCATAGCTGAAGAAGAATCAAGAAAGGGAAAACAAAAGGAAGAACTTCAAAGAAAATTCATAGGGATATGTTTAGAAGTTGATTTTACAGACCTCAACAAACTCCTTAAAACTTAGGAAACATGGTCCCCATCACTAAACTGTTTTCATTAATTAAAAAGAATCGTCATGGGGCATGAACTACTTGCAAGGAAAGTTGTGGTAGACAAAGAAACAACTAAACTAAAACACCATGACATATTTTTGAAAAAAGTGACAACTGCTAAGGAAGAGCCTCAGATCCATTCTGTGGGAGTAATTCCAGAAGGAGGCTTGTCTGTCATCAGAGGCCACAGCTCCATTTGTGTCACTATTCCTGAAGATTTTCCAACGGGACAAGATGTAGAGACGGAAGCTGTGATATTGATAATCATGAGCCTAGGTAGGTCTAGGCTAGTGCATGCTTGTGTCTTTTTTTTGAACGACAAAACTTAGAATGAAAAAACTAATTAAAATTAAAATGGAAGAAAGATTATAAAGAAAGGATATGAAGAAAATGTTTTTACATAGAATCACAGTGTGTGTTTTAAATGTTAGCTGAGTCGAAACTTTTTTTAAAAATTGAAAAACAATAAAGTAGAAAGTTACAATGAGCTAAACTTTGTTTATTATTGAATAAAGATGTCTTTTATAAACTTAGCATAGCCTGGTTACAGTGTTTACACAGGTCACAGTGGTGCACAGTCGTGCTCTTGGCCGTCACATTCATCTACCACTCCCTCACTGACTCACCCCGAGCAACTTCCAGTCCTGCAAGCTCCATTCAGAGTAAGTAGTCCTTACATGTTCATCACTTTTTATCTTTCTCTTTTTCTATTACTTTTCACTTTGGGGGCTCTGGGGATGAAACGCAGGCCCTTCCACTGAACTACATCCCCAACTCTTGTATGTATGTATGTATGCATGTATGTATTTTGAGACAAGCCCTCAGAAAGTTGCTCTAAACAGTGATCTTCAAGTCTCAGCCTCAAGAGTCCTTGGACCATTATTTTATACTATACTTTTTTACCGGAACTTTTCTGTGTTTAAATATGTTTAGAAATAAAAATATGACTGTTTATGATTGCTTACAACATCCAATAATGTAGCATGTTAGATAAGTTTGTAGCCTATGAGCAACAGGCTAATACCATATAATATAGCTGTGTGGAAGATTCTACCATTTAAATTTGTGTGAGAATACTCTGTGATGCTTGCAAAATTATAAACTCACCTAACACCTCAATTTCCAGAATGAATCCACATTTTTAAGTGACACATGACTGTATATTAGAAATACTTATGTGTGTATTAGAAATATACATGCATATGTATTTCTATTAGAAATATACATATATATCTTATATATATTCATTTCTAATAGAAATATAATATATTATATTTCTATTAGAAATATACGTACATATATTTCTATTAGAAATACACACACATGCATATATAAATACATACATACACACACACACATATATATATATATATATATATATATATATATATATATATGGGAGAGAGAGAGTTTTATTTACCCATGATGACTAGTAAGGGTGTCAGTCTATATATCTGGGCTGTTAACTCTGATCCCAAGAATCACAAATGATAGGCTTTTATAACTTCTCATTAAAATTTGCAAGCTTAGTTTATGTATTTTCAAAGGTTCAAATAAGAATATTTTATAAAAATATTTTACAGTGCTTATCTAAAAGGTTAACAGGAAAATGGGTAGGTGTGTGGTTGACTAAAATTATCTTTAAAATTACAAATTATACTTTAAAATTTCCTGTGTGTATTTAAACACTAAACAGAAAAATACCTGAGTAATGACTACTTTAGAGTGTTGGAGATAAGAGTAATTTTTCTCACTATTTTAACATTTTCAAGTAAATATTAATTTGTTTTGCAATAGAAACAAATGATACATGCATGATTAAATTTTTTAAAAATGTATACCTAGCTTTGATTTCAATCTTTTACTCCGAGGCTGTCAATTTGGACAAACAATTCCCTATCTTAATTTCATTATTTGTGAAGATGATTGGCAATATCTTCTCTGCTTACCTGAGGCTTTTTATAAGGATTAAAATACTAATAGAAGCATCATACAAATTATAGCGTTCTATACCAAAACACAATATTATTACAAACAATGATTTAACTAAGTAAAGGGAAGAGTTGAAAAACAATTAAAGTTCCTTCTACTCTTTAGTAGATAACCAAGTATAATACAGCAAGATACAAGTGTGCTGAGGAGGGAATAAATATAGGGATAGAGTAGGGAAGGGAAAATGGGAAAGACATAAAAATGAAAGAAAACACTGGCTACAGATCTTTCATAATTATAGTTATTAAATTAAAATTAAGATTTTCTCATTGCAATGCTATGCACCATTAAAATTATTTTGATCATTTTCCATGTGTTCCCAGATTGCTGGATAGCTGTCATATCTGCTTATATGATGGCAAAGAGAGTTAAGTAACTTTTCCAATTGATATATATCCTTCTTTCCTTGATTTCTTTATTATGTTATATTATTACATATATTACTATGTATTATATATCATATATTATTTCTTTATTTTATACTATGTTATTGGTACAATAAAATAAAATAAAGTATGTAATTCCAGGTTACACCTGATTATATACTATGAATTATATAATTCATCCCTTCCAAAATAAGTTGAATTTTTTTTTGTACCAGGAATCAAACTCATGACCTCATGCTTGCCAGAAAGGTTCTGTGCCACTGAGCTACATCCCCAGTCAGTATGTTGGATTTTAAAAAGTATTTTACTTTCCATGTGCTTAGAAAAACTTATTTTTTAAAGTTTTTGTTTTTTTCAATTTGTATTCTTTATTAGTACACTACATGTTTGCAGTACATAAAGGTTACTTACATTCCTCTTGGAAAGCTGGGACACGTACATAAAACATTTAATTTTTGTCATTCTGTTCCCTTCCCTGCCATCACTTGGTCCCACTCCTACTTTCAAAAAGCTCCTTATATTGTATTATCCATTTTTTATTTTGCCATTTATTTATACTTTGAGTTTCCCATCTAAGAGAAATCATATGATATCTAAGCACAGGTGTCTGATTTGCTACAGTTTACATTACGGTCAAAAGATGCATCCAATTTTCTACACATGATTTAAGTTTATCCTTCTTTATGACAGAGTATTACTCTATTGTTTCAGTATCCATTCTTCTGTTGACAAACATATAAAATGCTTCCAAGATTTACCTATGCACTTTAAACATGCATACGCATTTAACACTGTAACATGATATTTTTAACTCTTTCAGGAAAACACCTAAAAAAGGAATAGCCGTGTCAAATGGAATTTCTAATTTTTTTGAGAAATGTCCAAACTGATTTCCATAGTAGTTGTACCAGTTTACATTTCCACGAAGAGTGCAGAAAGATTATTTTTTCCTGTAACCTTGTCAGCATTTGTTATTATTTGATTTACTGATGAAAGGCATTCTTTCTATAATAGCCAGAAATGTTGAACATTTTCACATGCATTTCTTGGCCAGTTCAACTTCTCAATCTGAAAAGTGTCTATTCATTTCAGTTGCCAGGTTTTTGATTGTGTCTTTTATTTGAGGGAGTCTAATACTGAGTTAGGGAAGTGAAGAAGTTTGGTGTATGGTTTAAAAGAAAGAATGCAATATGTAGAGAATTTTAAATTGAAACTGAAGACTTCAGTCTTAAAGGTCTTTGCAGTCACCATGCCATCTGACTGCAGGAGAAGAGAGTATTATGCTTCTTCAGTTTCTCAGGACTTCTAAACTATTCTGGTTAACATAGACAGACATCTATCTCCATAAATAAATAAACAAATAACCAAACAAACAAACAACCTATCCACATTGTCCATCCTAGAGGCCGATCTCGCTTACCACATGAAGAGCCTGCTCTGTGCCAATCCCAAGCCTTCCCAAACCCAAATTGTTCTATTTCATAACAGCAGATTATCTTCACCAGCCCAGAGCCTGTATCCACCAAAATATTTCCTACAGTCTATCTTCCTGTCAACTTTTTGCTCACTAAAGTTGCTTTCCAACCTGTCTTCTGCTCATCTTGTCCTACTCCAGTCTCATCCCTGATGATCTTTCTTGTTCTCACTTCCTCCTGGTTGAGCATCACTAAAAAGCAAAATAGTCTCTCTCTTATACACACACACACAGACACACACTAAGAGGTTAAACAAAAACAAGAGTTGGATACTAGGAAGAATAAAATGCTAGACATATACATATATTTATAATTTATCCCCTGTTATTATCAATGTAACATACAGTGAGACCCTGTTTAAAAAAAAATACTGGAGATGAATAAGTTGTTTTCAGCTAGGCATGGTAGCACACGCTTGTCATCTCAGGACTCTAGGAAGCTAAAGCAGAAGGATCACAAGTCTGAGCAACTTAGCAACTTAGGGAGACCCTGTCTCAAAATAAAAAAAGGGATTTGGATGTTCCTTAGTCAAAAGTCATACATTCAATCTCCAGTACACTTCCCAAAATTTGCCTTATCTCTTCATTTATATCTGTTTATTGTCTTTGTGTGTCCTCAAGTCTTCCTTAAAATGTATGAACTGATACAAATAGAAACACAAGATCAAGAAGTAACTTCAAAAAAAATTAACAATATTCATCCTCCAACCAATTCAGTGTAGTTGAGATTATGAGAAACACTTTGCATATAACTCTGGCAGTTTCACAATGGTATTCAAATGTCCGTGGATGTTCTCTTGGGTGCACTGCCAGGAGCTATCTGTACTTTTCTTGGGTGAACCCAAGAAGTCATTAAAATCTAAGATCTGGAGAATGTGTTTTTGGAACCATTTTTTCAGTTGATAGTGGCAGAAGTAGCAACAACGGAGCCCCATTTACTGCAACTTGTCAACACAGAATGCTTACTCTGAATGTACGGTACTGTGTACTGCAGAACATGACCCTACCACTACTTTTAGAAAGCCCATTTTCTGTCAAGTTGGTTGCTTTTCTATTTTATTAGTCACAAACCAGGGAAAATACTCATTTTCATGGCTTCAAAAATTCTGTGTGCATGCTTCCTGTGTCTGATTTATATGTTTTTCTAACCGACACCAAAAAGAAAATACGATCACAGGTAATTTTTTCATAAATGTTGCAAGACCTGACTTTATTCCTTGGAATTGAAGCAATGGATGGCTAAGCCATGTCAGCTTTTCAGACTATTTAGTCAGAATGAGATCAATTTTCCCAGGCAGTTGTGAGCTGTTGGAACAAGAGCTCTGTCTTATTCAATGTTGTGTTGCAAACATCTATCATACAACCAATTAATGCTAATAATTTTTACTTGAATTTCTTTCATCCACAGGATAATAATATAAAAGATGTTCCTAGTACTTTTAGGAGTTATGTTAATAAATTGGCACCTAATTATATATGTCATGCTTATAACCTTTCATTAAATATAGTAATATACCTTCTATTCTGTCCCATTAAATATATTATAATCAAACAAGATGTTCGATTCTCATTTGAAAGATGGTGCTAAACTGCATAGACTAAAATGAGCATGTAGTATTTAAAATTCCTTCTTTCAAAAAGCAAAACCTTCTGCATAACCATTTTGTAACAAATACTCGATGCTTCCCAGAATGATAGAGCTTAAGAAATGAGATATTTCAAGAAGGCCATGATGAACCATCTCATTATTCTGCAATAGCCTCATAAATGATTATGAATGCTAAATAAATCAAACGTATTCTTGATAAAAATTTTAAAAATAAAACAATATTCTTTGCTATAGTTGTTAGACCATCATGGTCCATTTATGTGGTAATTAAACTATAGTTAATCTTTATATTTTAGTGGAGATGCTTGAAATTATATGCCTAAAACACATTTTAAATAAAAGAAGGTTTATACTAGTTTGAATCAATTGTATAAGAATATCTGAATTAAGGGATTTTTTCACTACATTTTTCATCACTTAACCACAGAGTTTAAATTATACTAGAGATTTTATAAATATCAGTTTACCTGTATTGAAATCTCCTTGGTCAGTGATATCAATTCAGCTATCTATTCAACTGAAAGCTAGACATGTATCTTTTCACTGAAAAACTGAAGTCACTACAATAATCAATCAGCATTTTTGAACAATTTGCATGTAAGGTGGACCAGACAAGTCCTTCAGTCTTAAAGTTTTATAGATGATAAGATTTCACAAGGGCATGTAAAGTGTGAAAAAAGCATTTGAGAAATTTGAATGGCCTGAATTTCTTTTTCATACAGTAAAGATGGTATTGGTCTAGAATTCATAATGACTCTACAGGATCATTCTAAAGGAAAATCTTTACAAATGTTGTACAGTTTTTCCCCAAACTAGCTTAAAATGTTCCTTCACTCTATTTTTTCCTAAGAACAAGTCTAGATTTATTCCTTTCACGTTGAAATCTGTCCACACTTAATTTTTGTCATCACTATGCCTCATCAGACCCAGGAAAAATGCTCACATTGAAATAGTCCAGCTGAATATTCTGGATGTGTCTAGTTAAATAGTTGGAGTTTGTCAGGCTTATCATTTTCAAAACAGGCATTCTGTATTCGTAGCTGGGAGTCATCTTTGCTGATCAACTGGGGGTGGGAGTGACAATATAACTTGGCTTCCAGCTCCAATTATAACTTCATGGAAACCAAAAATAGTTTCTAGCTACTGGTCAGTCTATTTTAGTCCTCATTTCATTTTACCAAAAGATTTTCCTCTCTGGCATAATGAAGTCAGTGCTTCTCTTGAATTCTCAACTTCTGCTGGAGAGACTTACACACATGTAGTATTACTGATCAATGCTAAGTTTGTTAAAGATATCGGAGCAGAAATGAAAAGTGAAATCTATACATTTCCATGGAAAACAGCTATGAATTCCCCTCTTCGCCAAAGATTATATTACTTTAATAGCAGTTACACTCAACCTCAACATCTCTTCTCTCAATTTTGCTTAGCAATTCAACTCTGCATCCATGCTCTTACACTGCGTTCATCTTCATCTAAAGCAAGCAAGCAAGGAATCAGAGAGAGAGAGACAGAGACAGAGACAGAGACAGAGACAGAGAGGGTATAAGTATTTCATAAAGGCAATAAAATTCAACTGATAATAAGAGAAGATTATTGTGCTAATACTCCTAAGAGAACAACCTTAGTTTCATTTAACCATTCATAGTGTGATACCAGTCAGCACATCCAAGTAATTATTCCCCACATAGGAAGACTTCCTCCAAGAAATGTCACTTTGCAGGAGTACAGATTCCCTCCATATTGTTTATGTAGGAACTAGGAATTGGACAAACATGATTTCCTTTGTGATATAAGAGCTCTAGGCAGTGCTGGAAATATGGCAGCGTAGGATTTTCGACAGCACTACCAGGTGGAGCATGGCTGGCACTGCGATGGTCTTCCCTTTGTATGTGATGGTTGTTCAGGAATGTTTTGCCTCAAACACAGAATCTCTTCATTGTCCTGAGGTGACTGTGACCGAAGAGAGATACATATGAATCTTACCCATGCTGGTTCAAGGACTGTGCTGAAAGGAGGTAGTTACATGTCCATATTATGAGAATTTTTGTCTAAAACAACATCATCAGTCAGATCATGAGTGTAAAAAACAAGAGGTCCCCAACATTTGTATGGCTGTCATTCAAAAACTTGTTAAAGACACCGATTCCAAGACAGGAGAGAAAGAAAATAAACAATGGAAAATTGTAAAAAATAGTGAAACAATTGCAGGGGTTGCACTGATGAAATTAAAGATGCATGCTGATGGGGATAAATCATCTCCACAGGCCGAAAGAATTTACTTTCAGGTTTTCTTACCTAAAGGGAACAAAGACAAGAGCAAATCTATTTTCTTTTGCCACAGATGGAGCACTGGAAAGGCTACAGACTATGCACCTTCACTTGCCAGTCTTAAAAAAGACAATAACGAATTAACAATTAAGAAGTTAAAAGTTGTGTCATATTTCTTCAGGAGAAAACTTACCCTTGAATCATACTTTGGAAACCTGGATTGCCAAGGAGGAGTGTCCTTTATATAATGGTGGAAATAATATTTTGCAATATCTAAATGATGATGAACAGTCTTAAAAATGTTGATTCTTACTTGCAATAGTCATTGAAAGGTTAATCGAGAAATCACAAGGAAAATACTATGTATGTGTGTAGACAATTTTTTACCACAGATGCTATCCATCATTTTTCAAAGCTGACTTTTAATTTATTTCCACTATGTCATAATTTACATTATCAGTTTTCTATTAAATTTGGATTTTTGCATTTCAAAGTGAATGCTAATAATGGTTAATAAATTCTTGTATTTAATTAGCTATTTATTAGGTTATTCTTTAGAAATATCAGTATAAGTATACTGATATATATATATATATATATATATATATATAGTTAATGTCAGCTGCTGATTGACTGTGGCAATGCTTCATGTCATCTTCCCTTCAAGATCCAAGCTGCAAAACCAATCCACTTTGTGGGACTTTCCCATTCTTTTTGACAGAGGGGAAAATGACAGATGTTTCCATTGAATCTTAAAAGATATGTCTGTCAATTTTCCTTTAAGAAAGTCACAGGGTCAAGCCTAGTATTATAGGCCAAATAGTAAAACCTTACCATTCACTTACACTATGATGTACAAATTGATATGGTTTACATGAATTATTGAAACTTAAAGATCATATCATTAAATTTTCTAAATTGACTCTTGGGCCTAGGATAGGAAAATTATTTTCTTTATGTCTCCTAACTGCACTGGGACAAATTTCTGATAAGAACCTCTTCAAGTTGGAGTCATTTTGTATGTTTGCATGGATATATTACAAATGAGCAGAAAGATGGGATAGTTCACTTTTATTGCATATATGCCAAAACAAACAAGATGTTTTTTATTGCACATACGTCAAAAGCAACAAGATGTTACAAATAAGTTGAAATAAATGCTCCTGACTGGTAGTTTCTGTCTATACCCAACAAAGCAATATATCAAAGGAGTAAAAATTATTTCTATTTTTCTTTGTCCTTTTTTTGTTCTAATTATCATGGACACATACAGTGACTTTGACTTTAATTATGGTAATAAACTTAGAATGTTAAAACAAAAAGATTTCTGAAAATCTGTGCCATTAAGATCAAAATAGTAGATGGACAGTAAAGTCAAAGACAGATGATATCTTCCCATGCAAGTAAAGAAGTAGACATACTATGCTCACATTTCCCAAAATCTGATATGAGAGTCCCAGTGGAAAGAAATACGATTGCCCTCTGTAGCAATTAACTGAAGAGCTTTGCTGAAGAGTTTTAATCTACGTTTGGCTGGCAATGGGGCACGCAGATTTAGGAGGATTACAGATAATCATAGATGCCAGTAGTAATGTACTTTTGTTTAACATTTCTAATACAGATTTGCTCCTTTGAAGTTTAATAACTGCATTCCTAATGTGATTATGCTCGAAATAATTGTTGTTTCAGGGAAGGATTTATATTAAAATTCTGCTTGTTCCCTGCCTGTCTGTTACTAAACCAACATGGAAACCAACATGGAAAAGTATAACATTCATTAATTATCTGGATATTTGTCTCCTATAAAAAAGTTTTCCATATTAGGAAGTTTACATGAAATCAATGACCAAAATACAAACCACAAAAATGAACATATTTGGTCTCAGTCAAGAGAATAGGCATCTAGAGAAATTCTGAGATACAACCAGAAACAACTCTATACAAATACATTTTAGAGATATTTTAAAATTCCACGAAAATAAATGATAATATGAAGGATTTGAGGTTTGTTTTGATTTTTGTTTTGCTTCTACTTTTTCAAAAACTGTAGTCTCTGTCAGGCATGGTGGTGCATGCCTATAATCTCAGCACTTGGAAGTTGAGGCAGGAGGATCACCATGGAGTTTGAGGCCAGCCTGGGCTACATAGTGAGTTCAAGGACAGCTTGCCCTACACAGTGAAACACTGTCTCAAAAACAAAAAATGGCTGTTGTCTCTTTTCACCAGTTCCAACATAAATTTTAAAATAAAAATATTCCTTCACATAAGTCAAAGAGACTTGTGACAATAGCAACAGACTCATTGAGATGATGTGTGTATTATAAATGTAGATGGCTAAATTCACCTTTTAGTGCTATTACTCATTTTGATTATAACTGCTTTTATGGTGCTTTTACTGTTTCTCCAACTTTTACATTATTAGCACAAACACAACAAAATTTAGCAGAAAGTAGCAGCAAAGTGTAGTTGCTAGCATTGACATCTTGGAAAGGCTCTCCCTTAAGAATGTAAGAGAAACTAAATTGTAAAATATCAGACAATGTAGGACTGTGTGACCTGATGTGCCCTGGCCTCTACCCTGCTTGCACCCACAAGCCAGGACCCTAAGCGAGTTTTATTCTCATTTATGACAGTCCTGGCAAGTAACAGTGTTTTCTGCTGGGAGAAAAATCAAGCAAAATCAAACTGTTTGAGTTATTAGTTATCATTTTGTAGCATTCTAAACTGACTGCTCCAAGTGGTCTTAACACAAATCAAACTATACAACAAAGCAAGCAATATATAAAGTCAGAGAAATTTTTATCTTATTCAAATGCATGAGAAATTTGAAACTGTCATTAATGAAAGAAAGAAGAAACAAATGCTTTTATATCAGTATTTAGTCAAATATTATGTTTGGGGAAATACATATCGACATAAGGAGTATCTTATTATATTTAAGATAAAGCCATATCCTTGGAATCAATTGGGAACCGAGCACATTTCATTTCATCAAGTAAAACCTCACAGGTATACCATGGTCTAGAGGGCTGTTTAAAGTCTGAATCTCAACAGTATCATGCCTCATCTTCTATTTCCTACTTCACACTGCCCCAGCTCTCTGCTTTTTCCCTAACATGTACAGCATGCTTCTGCTTCAGGGACTGTGTCTGGCCCCTGTGTATTGAATGAGAACTGGTTTTTTGCCTTCTTCAAATCTTTCTCAGAAATTAGCACCTTAGTGAATGTTTCTCTGACCACTCTCTAGGAGTACAGTTTCTACTAGCCATAATCCCTTTCTCTGATTTAATTTTCCCCAAATACTAAAATATGCTTTAAAATACAGACATTAAAATTTTTACTTTGATATCCTTTTTATTTTCCTTTCGCCATTAGAATATAAGCTCCTATTGCTTTTGTGCACTACTATGTCCCCAGTACCCAGAAAACTGCATGTCACATAGTAGGTATCAAGCAAGGGTTTGCTAAATGAATAGGCCACTTAAAGAATCATAGAAAATCAAATCAGACTTTTTAAAACACTCTCTTTACTCAAACTAGAATGCCAATTTATATTTGTATAGACCTTTATTTTTATTAATGCAAGTTTGCAGTAAATAATGACTACATTCATCATGGGGAAGTGTTACAAATACATGACACATCTTAGTTCTATTTATGTCCCCTTCTCATCCCCTCCCCCCATTTCTTGATATCTTTTCCATTTACAAAAGTTCTATCTCCCTGTTTCCCACTATCTTCCTGCTATTTTGCTATTTAGTTTATTTGTACTTTGTGTCTCTTATATGAAAGAAACCATGACATATTTAAACTGTATGTCTAATTCATTTCACTTAGCATTATGGTCTCAAGGTGCATCTATTTTCCTAGAAATTGCTCAAACTTATCTTGCTTTATAGCAGAACAGTACTGCGTTGTTAACAAATACATTTTCTTCATACATTTATCATGAACATGCAGGCCACTTCCAAGATTCAGCCATTATGAGTTAAGATGTTAATAAACACCACTGTAATATGATCACTTCAACTCCTTTGGAAGATATTTAGAAGGGGAATAGCAGGATCAAATGGAATTTTGTGTTTCTATGAAAAATCTCCATAGTGATTTTCATAGTTGTTATACTAGTTTACATTTGCACAAGCAGTGTAGAAAAGTTTCTGTTAGTGTCCCCAGCCTTGCAAGCATTTGTTATTGGTTGATTTCTTGATAACATCCATTTTTTCTGCAGTAAGAGGGAATCTTAGTGTTGTTTTAATTTGCATTTCTCAAATGGCCAGTGATACTGAAAATGGTTTTCATGTATTTAATGGCCAATTCTAATTCTTTTTCTAAAAACCATCTATTATATTTGGACATTGTTTGATTGAGTCTTTCATTTTACCTCAGTCTAAGATTTTTCCTGTTCTTTACATATTCCACATGTTAGTCCTCTGTCCAAGATGTAACTTGCAGAAATACTTTTCTCATTCTATAGGCTGTCTTTTCACTCCATTGCTTTTCTTAAGAATGTAGAAGCTTTTTAATTTGATATAATTCAATTTGTTCATTCTTCATGCTATTTTTTGTGCGATTGGGGGTCTACTCAGAATGTCCTTGCTTTTGCCTATATCTTCAAGACTTCTAACTATTGTATCCTCTAGGGTACTGCTTCTGTTTTAATATTTAGATCTTTTTCTTTCTTTCTTTTTTTTCTTTTACTTAAGAGAAAAAAAGACACATAT
The DNA here is from genome assembly GCA_004363535.1 of Dasyprocta punctata. Taxonomy (NCBI): domain Eukaryota; kingdom Metazoa; phylum Chordata; class Mammalia; order Rodentia; family Dasyproctidae; genus Dasyprocta; species Dasyprocta punctata. Next base: position 19,393 of record RJWM01003579.1, on the reverse strand, counting down.
AAGAAAAAAAAGCAACAGAGACAAACAAATGACTAGAGCAAATGCACAACAGCAACATTATAGGTTTACAAAACAGGATGATAGAAACTCGACAATGGTTGCAATATTGCATATCGTTACCTTCAACATAGTTGTTTACATTAACAGATACAGACATGTAAAATTGGTCTGATCATATGAGTATTAACTGCTCCTTCTCAATAACTAATACATTCAGCAGTATGTTCGTTTTAGTTATCTTACATACACATATATACAGATTTATATCTTTTTTCCTTTTCCCTTCCCTCTCTCCCCTTTTTCCCTTCCCAAGTACTTTTGCTCTTTGAGCAGTTTTTTACCCTTACGTAGTATTTATTGTAGATTTTGGATCATATATACTTTTTCAGTTTCTTACACGAGGGAGACAATAGAGTATTTACACATGTGAATTTGATTTATCTCACTTATAAGTATGGTCTCAAGTTGTGTCCATTTACTTATAAAAGTCTCAATGTAATCTTTCTTGATAGCTGACTAGTACTCCATTGTATACAAATTCTACATCTTTTTCATCCATTCCTTGATTGATGGGCACTTGGGTTGTCTCCAAGATCTGGCTTTTACAAATTGGGTTGCTATAAACATGGGTGCACAAATATCACTGTGGTATGACGTTTTCAGTTCTTCTGGGAAAATGCCCAGAAGTGGGATAGCCGGGTAGAATGGGATCTCTAATCCTAGCTTCTTGAGGAATCTCCACACTGATTTCCACAGTGGCTGCACCAGTCTACACTCCCACCAACAGTGGAGAAGAGTTCCTTTTATCCCACAGCCCCTCCAGCATTTGGTATTGGTTGATTTTTTAATCTTGGCCATTCTTTCTGGAGTGAGATGGAATCTCAGTGTTGTTGTAATTTGCATTTCCCAAGTGACCATTGATGCTGAACATTTTTTCATATATTTATTTGCCATTTGTATTTCTTTCTCTGAGAAGTGTGTATTCATCTCAGATGCCCGTTTTTGGATTGGGTCCTTGAATTTTAGGGGCCTGATTTCTTTTAATTCTTTATATGTTTTAGATAGAAGTCCTTTGTCTGATGGAGAATTGGCTAAGATATTTTCCCAGTTTGTGAGTTTTCTTTTCACTCTGTTGGAGATTTCCTTTGACATTCAAAAACTTTTTAGTAAGATGAGATCCCATGTGTTGATTCTGGGAAGTGTTTCCTGTGCAATTTGATTTTTGTTCATGAACTCTCTGCCTCCTCCTATAACATCAAGATTTTTATCTACTTTGTCTTCTAGTAAGTTTAGTGTTTCTGTTTTAATATTCAGATCTTTGATCCATGTAGACTTTACTTTAGTGCATGGTGCTAGGCATGGATCTAGTTTTAGTTTATGGCATATAGAAAGCCAGTTTTTCCAGCACCATTTGTTAAAGAGGCTATCTTTCTTCCAATGTACATGTTTGGCCCCTTTGTCAAAGATGAGGTAGCTAAGTGTGTTCATAGTTGTGGCTGTATCTTCTAATCTATTCCATTGATCTGCAGGTCTGTTTTGATACCAGTAGCATGCTGATTTTATCCCAGTAGCTTTGTAGTATAGTTTCAAGTCAGGGATTGTGATGCCTCCTGCCTTACCTTTGTGACCCAGAATTGCCTTCATTATTCTAGGTCTTTTCTGGTTCCAGATGAATTTCAGGAATGCTTTCTGTAGCTCTGTGAGGTAGGCAAGTGGTATTTTAATTGGGATTGCATTAAATCTGTATAATAATTGTGGGAGAATTGCCATTTTCATGATGTTTGTTCTTCCCACCCATGAGCAAGGAATATCTTTCCATTTTCTGAAATCTTCAATTTCCTTCTCCAGAGTAATGTAATTTTCACTGTATAGATCTTTTACTTCCTTTGTTAGATTGATTTCTAAGTTTTTCTTTTCTTTTCTTTTTTTTTTTTTTTTGGATGTTGTAGTGAAGGGTGTGGTTTCCCTTATTTCTTTGTCAGTGATTTTGCTGTTTGTGTACAGGAATGCTATTGATTTTTGAGTGTTCACCTTGTATCCAGCTACATTACTGAATTTGGTTATTATTTCTAAAAGCCTTTTAATGGATTTTTGGGGGTCTCCTATATAGAGTATCATATCATCTGCAAATAGTGATAATTTCACTTCTTCTTTTCCTATCCTTATTCTCTTTATTTCTTTCTCTTGTCTAATTGCTCTGGCTAATAGTTCCAGAACTGTATTGAATAGGAGTGGTGATAATGGACATCCTAGTCTTGTTGCTGATTTTAGGTTGAAAGTTTTCAGTTTTTCTCCATTTAGTAAGATGTTGACTGTTGGTTTATGATATATGGCTTTTATCAGGTTGAGATAGAGACCATCTATTCCGATTTTGTGTAGGGTTTTATCATGAATGAGTGTTGGATTTTGTCAAAAGCTTTTTCTGCATCTGTTGAGATGGTCATGTGGTTCTTGTCTTTGGCCCTGTTGATATGGTGTATTACATTTATTGATTTGCATATGTTGAACCATCCTGCATTCCTGGGATGAACCCCACTTCGCCGTGGTGTATAATCTTCTTGATGACTTGTTGCTTTCTATTTGACAGTATTTTATTGAGGATTTTTGCATCTATGTCCAATAGGGAGATTGGCCTCTAATTTTCTTTTTTGGTTGGGTCTTTCTCTGGTTTTGGTATTAGGGTAATACTTGTTTCCAGGAATGAGTTAGGGAGACTTACTTCCCTTTCAATTTCACTGAAGAGTTTGAGGAGTGTTGGCATTAAGTCTTCCCTAAATTTCTTGTAGAATTCAGCAGTGAATCCATCAGAGCCCGGGCTTTTCTTTGTTGGTAAGTTTCTAATTACATTTTCAACTTCATTAGCTGAGATTGGGTTATTCAGCAGTTTTACATCTTCCTGATTCAGCTTTGGTAATTCATAGGTTTCTAGGAATCTGTCCATTTCTTCTGTGTTATCAAATCTATGTGAGTAAAGGTTTTCGAAGTAGGTGTTGATGATCTTCTGTATTTCCACAGGATCAGTAGTGATTTCACTCTTCATTTCTTATTGCATGAGTCTGAGTTTTTTCTTTTCTCTTTTTGATAAGGTTGGCTAGGGGCTTATCAGTTTTACATACTCTTTCAAAGGACCAACGCTTCAATTCATTATTTCTTTGTATGGTTTTCTTAGTTTCAATTGTATTAATTTCTGCTCTGATCTTGATAATTTTCTTTGGGCTTTGGACTTTGACTTGCTTTTCTTTTTCTAGAAGTTTGAGGAGCATCATTAGGTTGTTTATGTGTGTTCTTTCCATTTCTCTGATGTGGGAGTTTAGTGCTATAAGTTTGCCTCTGAGGACTGCTTTCATTGTATCCCACAGGTTCTGGTAATTAGTATTTGCATTTTCATTCAATTGTAGATATTGTTTAATTTCTTCTTTACTTTCTTCTGTGATGCATTGGTTATTTAGGAGAGCATTATTTAATTTCCATGTGTCTATGGGGTTCTTGTAGGGTTTTTTGTCATTCCAATTTTACTGCACTATGGTCAGAAATATGCATGGAATTATTTCAGTTCCTTTACATTTACTTAAGCATGTTCTGTGGACCAGTATATGATCTATTTTAGAGAATGACTCATGTGCAGCTGAGAAGAATGTGTATTCTGATGTTGAAGGGTGGAATATTCAGTATACACCTACTAGGTCCATTTGTTCGTAAGTTTGATTCCGTTCTGTTATTTCTTTGCTGATTTTTTGTTTGGTTGATCTGTCTCTCTGTGACAGTGGGGTGTTAAGTTCCCCGTTATAACTGTATTATTGTTTATTTGGTTTTTCATGTCTATTAAGCATTGTCTTACATAGTTGGGTGCTCCCATATTTGGTGCATATATATTTATGATTGTAATGTCTTCCTCTTGAAGTTTTCCCCTAACAAGTATGTAGTGACCTTCTTTATCTCTTTTGATCGTTCTCAGTTTGAAGTTCACATTGTGTGCAAACATAATGGCTACCCCTGCTTTTTTCTGGGTTCCTGTTGCATGGAGTATTGTTTTCCAGCCTTTGATTTTTAGTCTGTGAACTTTCTTTTGAGTGAAATGTGTTTCTTGTACACAGTATATTATTGGATTTTGTTTCTTAACCCACTCTGCCAGTCTGTTTCTTTTTATTGGTAAGTTGAGACCATTTACATTGATTTATATAACCAATATGTACCGACTCATCCCTGTCATGATACCTTTCTGTTGTTGGTTTTCTACATTTTCTGCTTAATTATTTGCCCCACTTAGTGGTTTCCTTTTGTTGTTGTTCTTAAGGCTGTAGCTATCTTTGTCCTTTTCTAGAGTGTCTTTCAGTATTCTTTGTATATTGGTTTGGTGGCCATAAATTTCTTCAGTTGTTCTTTGTCATGGAAGTATCTTATTTCTCCATCAATTTTTAAGGATAGTTTTGCAGGGTACATCAATCTGGGTTGAAAGTTGTTTTCTTTCAGGATTTGAAATACTTCACTCCAAGCTCTTCTTGACTTACAGGTTTGTATTGAGAAGTCTGCCATGATTCTGATAGGCTTTCCTTCATAGGTGATCTGTTTTTTTTTTCTCTGACAGCTTTTAGTATTTTGTTCTTGTGCTGTATTTCTGATTCCCTAATTATTATATGTCTGGGTGAAGATTTATTTTGGTTATGGTTAATTGGGGTACTGTATGCCTCACTTATCTGTGTATCAGATTCTCTTCCCATGTTTGGAAAATTTTCTGCTATTATTTCTGTGAATAGTCTTTGCAGTTCATTAGTATTGACCCCTGCTTTTACACTGATGCCCATTAATCTTATGTTACTTCGCTTGGCATCATCTTGCAGCTGTTGAATTGTGGTTTCTTGGTTCCTTAATATTTTTAAGAGATCTTTTCTTTTGTGATCATAAGCTCCCTTGCTGTCTTCAAGGTCTGAGATTCTGTCTTCAGCTTCATTCAAGCAGTTTTTCAAACTTTCCATGGAATTTTTCATTTCCTGAATTTCCCTTTGAATCTGTTTCATGCATTCTATTTGTGTCTTATATTGTTCATTCAAAGTTTCCATCATTTTCTTATGTTCTTCTATTTTTTTTATCTTGATCTTCTTTAGGTACACACAACATTTCTTTCATAATGATTTCATTTTATTTTTAAGCTGAGAGATTATTTCTGATTTGAGTTTCTCTATAGCTTGGTGGAGTTGTTTCTTTACTGCATTTGCTATCATTTCAGAAAGTTCATTTGTGTGACTCCCTGTGTGTTCCATTTCAGTGTCTCTTGGGTTTGTTCTCAGTGGGCTGGGGGATTGAGACTGCCTCTTGGTCTTTCATTTTGTCATTTTCTTCTGGGATGTGTGGCTGGGCAGGCAACCTCCCAATAAATTGTACTGAAACACTGTGTTGGGTAGAGCTTCAATCCTCCAATATCCCTGTGGCTAGCCAGGGCACTCCCCCAGATTATGTCACTGGACCCTTGTGTTCTGTGGTCTGTGAGGCTGACCACGTGTTCCCCTGATGTACTTTGTTGAGTTGCTCTGGGATGCTGGGCTCTGTGTCCTGTGAGGCTGGCTGGGTACTCCCCTGGTGGGTTGCACTGAGATGTGGGACTGGGTAGAGGTAGATCCTCTGTGCAGCTAGTGAGGGCGCACTCTTGTAGTGTGCTGCTGGAGCCTCTGCCCTACTGGGTGGGGGCTGAAACCTCTGGGACTCATGCAGCTAGGCAGAGTGCACCCTGGAGGGTTGTGCCACCTGGACCTTCTAATATATATAATGTTTTGGAAATATGGGAATATTCCCACCCAGGAACAAGGGGTATCTTTGTATCTTTTCTTTTTCTTTTTCTTTTTTTCTTTTTTCTTTTCTTTTCTTTTCTTTTGCTTTTATTTTCTATTTATTTTTTCTTGAGAGAGGATCTTGCTATGCAGTTCAGGCTGGCCTTGAGCACCTCAGGTTGGTCTTGAACTCACAGTGATCTTCCTGCCTCAGCCTCCCAAGTGCTGGGATTATAGGTGTGTGCCACCATACCTGATTTTATCTTTCCATTTTCTGATGTTCTCTTCTATCTCCTTTTTTTCAGAGTACAATAGTTTTTATTATATTTTTATTATAGAGTTATTTTCACTACCCTTTTTTTAATCCATGTTTAATTTTTGTGTAAGTTATTGTGAATGGTATTATTCCACTAATTTCATTTTGGTAGGTTCATTATTGGTGTACAGAAATGTTAATTTTTATGTTTTGATTTTGTATCCTGCTACCTTTTTGTATTGTGGTTTTGTTTTGGTTTCATTTGATTTTGTTTATTTGTTTTAGAAGTCTTTTGATGAAACATTTTGGATCTTCTATGTAAAGGATAATGTCATTTGTGAATGAAGATAGCTTGCTGTTTTCCTTTCCTATACGTATCTCTTTTATTTCATTCTTTTGCGTAATTGCTCTGGCTACTGTTTCAAATACTATATTGAACAGGAATGGTTGGAATGGGCATCCTTGCCTGTTCCTGATTTTAGAGAAAAACGTTTCAGTTTTCTCCAATTATTATGATGTAGGTAGTCATTTTATTGTAATTACTTTCATCAGATTAAATATTATCATTCTATGCCAATTTTCTTCAAAGTTTTTATCATGAATAGGTCATAGATTTTGTCAAAGTCTTTTCCTGTATGCTTTGAGATAACCATCTGATGTTTACCTTTGCATCTTTTTATATGATGTATTGCATTTATTAATTTGCAGGTTTTGAGCCACCCTTGCATCTCTGGGCTGAAGCCTACTTGGTCAGGATTATGATTTTTTTGATGACTTGTTACATATAGTCTGCCAGTATCTTGTTGAGGATCTTAGCTTCTATGTTAAGGAGATTGTCCTGTAGTTTTCTGTATTAGGTTAGTCTTTGGTTTTGGAATAAAGATAATGCTAGCCTTCAGGAATGAGTTTGGCAGCATACTTTCCCTTTCAATTTCATTAGAGTTTGAAGCATATTGAAAAGAGATCATCCCTGGAGGTCTTGAAGAATTCAGCAGTGAATTCATCAGGTCTTGGACTTGACTTGCTTGATAGATTTTGTATTACTGCTTCAATTTAACTGATTATTATTCAGGGGTTTTATCACCTCTTGGTTCAGATTCAGTAATTCATTTGAATCTAGGAATCTATAGGTTTTTTTCTATGTTTTCCAATTTATTAAATGTCATGCCTTGTATCTCAACATTCCTCAAAATCCTCAATCATTCACAGTTGAGGTTTTTCAGAGGAAAGCTGATCTAGGGTTGATGAATGTGGGTTAAAGGTATGTACATATGAAGTAAGGGTTAATAAATTGATTAAGCCACTGATTGATTTAACATGGTCATGGATATGGGTAATGGGAGGCCCCACTGGGGGTGTGGGTGGCACCAATCAATAGCAGTCTGTAGCATGAATTGAATATAAAGGGAGGCTCCCTGCTACTGCTTGCTGCTTGCTGCCTTCTGCCTGCTCTGCCATGGACTGTTTCTCTTCCAACATCCCCCTCTGCCATGCCACCCTGCCATGGAGACAGCTCAATACAGACTGAAATCTCTACAAACTGTAAGCTAAAATAAATCTTTTCTTGTTTAACTTTTGGTGTCAAGTATTTTTCCCAGCAACAAGGAAGTAACTAAGGCATTAAAATTCAGTTTTGCAAGTAGTTACTATTAATCTTCTGGATTTTGGTGGTGTCTTCTATGATTTTGTCTTTTGTTTAGAATTGCATTAACTTAGATCTTTTCTTTCCTTTTTTTTGTAAGATTGGCAAATTCTTTTAAAGAACAAGCTCTTTGATTCATTGACTCTTTGTCTTTTTAATCTCAATTTAATTAATTCCTGCTCCAACTTTTATAATTTCTTTCCTGGAACTAGTTTTGGATTGAGATCATACTCTTTTTTTTACTCCAAAATTGATGTGCATATTTATTTATTTGGGCTCACTGTTTTTCTGATGTAAACGTTCACAATTACAAACTTCCCTCTTAGGGTCATTCTCATTGTGTCTCTTTGTTCTCTCATAGTTTCTAGTATGTTGTACTGGCATTATCACTTGATGCTAGGAAATGTCTAAATTGTTCCTTCATTTCTTCTGTGATCCTTGACTACAAAGAATGTATAATATAATCTCCATGTATTTGCATAATTTTTGAGGTTTCTTGTGCTATTAAAAACTAGTTTCATTATGCTACAATCTGATAATATGCATGGAATAGTTCAATTATTTTTTTATTTAAACATGGCTTATGAATTACTATGTGGTTTTAGAGAAACTTCCATGTGGAACTGAGAAGATTGTGTATTCTGTTGTTAGGTGGAACAATCATAACTCTTAACTATAGTTTTTAAAAGATATAGTTCAATGCTGATATTTCTCTATTGATAATTTGTCTATTTGATCTGTTTATTTGTGATACCAGAGTAATGAGTTCCTCCACTATAAATAGGCTGAGGTTTTTCTGATCTTTTACATCCAAAAATGTTCATGAAGTTGGACATAGAGGTATTTGACACACACATATATAGACACCTCTTGTTGAATTGTTCCCTTAAACAAGATAGTCTTCTTTGTGTTCCCCGGTAAGTTTTGACTTGAAGTCCATTTTGTCTGAAAATAGGACAACTGCTCCTGTTTGTTTTCAGGTTCTTGTTGCACAGAAAACTGTTTTCTATCATTTGACTTTAATCTATGAATTTCTTTTAGGTTAAATCTCCTTTCTGTAAACAACATAAGATTGGATTTTGTTTTTTGAACCAATCTGGCAGTCTGTTTCTTTCAAATAGAGAATTGAATTGCGATCATTCACATTGAGAGTTAGTACTGAAAGGTATTGATTTTTCTTGTCATTGCTTTATGTTCCTGTTTCTGACTCTCTTCCCCCCCCCACTTAATTGTTCACCCTGCCTGCTGTATTCATTCTCTTAGATGTTTTGGCATTGTGTTCATCATCATCTCCTTCTAGGATATGCTTCAGAATTTTTTTGGAGTATTAGTTTGATTGTCATAATTTTTTAAGGTGCTCCTTTTCATGGAAATACCTTTGTATCTCAATCAATTTTGATAGACAGTGTTTCAGAATATATCAATCTGGGTTCGAAGCTGTTTTCTTTTAGAGTTTGAAACACTAGACTGAAAGCTCTTCTGGCCTTTGAGACTTGTGTTTAGAAGACTTCCATAATTCTAATGGGTTTGCTTTTATCAGTGATTTGTTGCTTTTCTCTAATGGCTTTTTAGATTCATTCACTGTGTTGGACTGCTGGGATTATGACTATGATGAGTCGTAGAGAGGTTCTTTTCTAACCATGGCTATTTGAGTTTCTTTATGCCCCAATTATTTGCATTTCAAATTATTTTGGCATACTTGGAAGGTTTTTGGCTATGATTTCTGTAAGCAAATGTTTTCATGCCATTTGAGCTATCTTCTGAGTTTTAGTATTTCCAGTTAATCCTTGATTTATCTCTGCATCTCGCAGCAGCTGTTGGATAAATTTGCCATGTTACTTGTTTTTAAAGTTTCTCTCAATATATGGTCACCTGCATTATTCCTGTTTCTGTAGTTCTGACACTCAGTCTTCATATCATTTACTTCTGCTGCCCATGTTTTCAATAGAATTTTTAAACTAGGTTTCTGTTTAGTGCATTTTCGTGATGTCAAATTCTTTGCTAAACTGGTCAGTCACTTTTTAAATTTTTATTAGTACATATTTTCAGTACATAATGTTTACATTCCTTGTGTGGAGTTGGTATATGGACATAACAGATCTTAAATATTTTTTATCCCTTTTCCCTTCTCTCCCTTCCCCTCCATCCATCTCTTGATCACCTTCCATTTGAAAAAGATCTATCTCTACTTTCTATTACCTACTGTATCTTATGTTTTGTTTTTTTATATATAATTTGTGTTTCTCACCATTTTGTTTAGCTCAGCTGGCTTTTTATTATTGTCTTATGTAAGCTCCCTATCTGTTTAGTTATATCATCTTTGAACTTGATGAGCACCTCACTTATCTATGTTTTCTCCGCTTCTTATGAATTCACATAATTCAGCCATTGGCTTTTGATTTCATCCCTATAAATTCTCCATGGATTGGCTCTGTGGTATTTGGAGTTTTAGAGATACTATGTTGTCTTATTTTCTCATGTTTCTATTGATATGTGAAAGAGTGTATGTGTGTGTGTGTGTGTGTGTGTGTGTGTGTGCATGCATGAGTGCTGAGTGTTGATAGTCAATTACAGCAATACCTTGGTTGATGAATGATTCTGTTTACAAACAAATTGATTTGCAAACAAAAGCATTTGGCAAAATTTGCTTCCATTTGCAAACTTTGTATTGGCTAATGAACTTGAATGTGGCCATTTTACCCAGGATCATGGAATAAATTAAATTCATCAACCAAGGTACCACTGTATAGTGAAAAAACTATGTTTTAACTATGGAGAGCTCGTCCACTAATGCACTCTGTGCACAGCTAACTGTAGGATTTTTCCTCTGTCCCAAGATCTGACTTTCTGTTAATCTGGGAAGGAAAGGATGCACTGTATTTGGCTTACCAACTATTTTCTGGAAATGAACTACACTATTGTTGATGACAAAAACAAGCAAACAAACAAACAAGATATTGGCACACAGTAAAAGCTAATTAATAGCAACAACTGTGCCACCCTGAAAATAGCAACAAAAATCAGCAAAAATAATAAAGTCAAAGATGAAATGAGTTTTTACATGTAATAGATGCTCATAATAGCTATCACTTTGCCACCCTTAACAATAAGGAAGAGATATGCAATAATAATACAGACACAAAATACCAACACATGGTATCTACTAAGTACAACAATTATACTGCCATTAACAACTGAAAATGATTCAATAATAATACCATAGAGTCAACTAAATATCTAAAAATTAATAAATCTTAATAGTAATACTAGTAATGATGGAGGGGGTGGGGAATGGGAATATGGCAAAAATAAAATTTGAAAAATGAAGGAAAGGGAAAAATGAGATAAAATATCCTACTGAGTTATAAAAGAAAGTTAATAGAATTAGATAAAAGTAACAGAAAAGACCAAACAGGAGAAGAAAGAGAAAAAAAAAGCAGAACAAAACAAAAAAAATCAAGAAATAAAGGTAAAATAGATAAACAAAGCCCCAGTCCTTCCCCTCAGAAGAAGAAGAAGGAGGAGGAGGAGGAGGAGGAAATGAGAAATGATTCCAAAACAAATCTTCTGTGTTTCTTAGTGAAAGATTTCTTTCCTGGGTTTGGAGTATTGGAATCTGCCAGATATGGGGGAATGATAGTCACTGCTAAGACCTGCTTTGTTTCTACAGTCACATTTTTGTGTGCAAATGCTGATTCCTGGCCCATCTTTCCTGCTGGGCTTGGTTGGCTAATAGTGTCTGCCTTAGAGTTATATTTTCCAGTCATTCCCAGTTTCTGTGTCTCTCTGCATCCCAAATCATGACTTTCTCCACCTAGCTTTATAGTCTACAGGTTTGTGAGGGGCTGCCTCTGCCCTAGTGGCCTTCTCTCTGTAAACCCCAGGATGCAGCAACTGACAAAGCCAAGGCACATTCCTGATCATGTTGCCCAATGGGGAAAGCTAAGAGGTCACTGAGCTCTGCAATCCACGTAGGAAGTTGGGGCGGTATAGTTCAAGCAGTCCACTGGACTTAATGCCAGAACTTTCAGACAGAGCCTCCTCCAAAAACCATAAATGACTAACCTGACTTCTCACCAGGGATTGTGAGACCCTTGTGTCCTTCCCAGCCTGAGCTCAAACTTTTCAGGTGGTCTTTATAAAGCCCATGCCCTCTCTGAGACTCTTTTGTGGCTATCTCTCACCTAGTCACTGTGGTGGAGTGACTCCAGAAGTGCTGGAGTGTAGTTTTTTATAACCCAGTCTTTGAACAATTAATACCTTCTCAAAATGGTTCTTGATAAAACACTCTCAAAATATGTTAGGCTGTATACTGAATTTTTTCTACAACTGTAGCCTGACACACAAAATTACTTTTAGAGTAAATCCCACACTATATATGCAGTTTACAACAACCATAGGCTTTTTGGGGGTAAGCACTACAGCCCAGGTTTGATTTTTCCCTAGGACTGCAGGCTTCCCTGGGCTTAACTAGTGTTAGTGTAAGTAACAACCTGGGTTAGCATTCCAGAATGCTTTGCTCTTTTCTCTGCAGTGTACTCAATTTCTGCAGTTTCTCTGTCCTGTTAGGTCCAGCCTAATTCCTGGAGAACTACAATTTTTTTCTTCACCAAATTGTTGCTTTCCAGGTGTCTCCTTTCCAGGTCTGAGTGAGGCTATATTTTGGTGCTGAGCTTTTCCCCACCATTCTTAATCTCCCAATATATATCATTTCCATCCACATGATAAAGCTTTATCTAAACATTAGCCTTCAAATTCATCACTAAGAGTTACCAAGCACAGTTTTCATTGCAGACATCTCTGCAGTTATCTGAGAAATTATTTCTAATTTGATTTTTTCTAGAACCTTATTCAATTGCTTTGCTGTTACCACTTCAGAGAGGCCAGGTAGGTCACTTTCAGATTGTCTCACCTCACTGACTGCTGGGTTTGCCTTTGGTGAACCAAATGTCTGGGGTTTCATCCTATTTAAGAGTCTTCTCATCTTTATTTTTTAGTTTAATTCTTGAAGTGATGCTTATAAATTGCCTATGGTGGTTTGCTTTTATTGCTAGTATTTAGAACACTTAGGAAATGACTACTTCTCTGAGGTATCTTCCAGGTATAGCTGGTTTTTGGGTTTTGATTCTGTTGCAAGTTCCTATGTCTTCAGTTAGTTTGGGATGAGAAATTTCTGCCTGTTTGGTAGCAATTTCTGCCAGCCCCTGGTTGTTTGCACTGTGCCACTGTATTTTCTATGAATCTTAGTCAATCTCAGTCTTGGAATACCAGGAAGAATAGCTGTTTAGAACAACTCGTCATTTTTGGCTAAAATGGTACAATCAGAAATAACAGTAGAAACAATCACAGGCTAGAAAATAACAGACTGAGGTAGCCATTAATTTGCCACCTTTAACCATATAAACTGAATTTGTGGTCATATACCAAACTCTAAAATAGACCAGAAAATTGTTAACAGTAGATAAATCCTTAATATGTCAATTTTACCCTCAGGGGTTAAAATTTAAAAGGAGTTAGAGAAAAATAGAGAAGTATAAGAAGAGGAAGAGATTAGAAATAAGGTTGGTGGACAGAGGAGGATCATGCTAACTTTGGGAAACTGGTACGGAAGACTGGAAGGAAAGAGAGAAGGAAGAGATAAAAGAACAGAACAACCACAAATAGGCTGGAAACCACATTCACGTTCATATAAAAAAAAAGATCAAATAATGAAGGAGAGAAAAACAAAAACAAAAACAAAACAACTACTACTACAAAAAACAGATGAGAGAAAGGAAAAAAACGTTCACTTCCAGGTTTGTCTCTACTGTCACTGGTAGACAATGTGTGGAGACAGTGTCCTGACTCATTCCAATCTATCCAGCAAACCAGCAGTAGTTTTTGGGTGGGGTAGTGGATAATCTCAGAGATCCTGCACCTTCTGGCTGAGTCCATAATTATTTGGCCTGCAATCATCAATGCACCTTCCACAGGCCTTTTCCCAGCTGGGAGCAACTAGATGGAACACACAGCCATTCAGAGTTTTGAGTTCAGCTGGTCCCTCTCCAAGATGGCTCCCAGCCAATTGCTCTCCCATTTGGGACAACTGAGCCCTTAGCACTCACTACCAGCTCATGTAGTCCTTCACATCCACTGTTCCCCTCCACTGCTATGTCTCACTATGGAGGTCTCCAGTATCTCCAGAAGTTGCTGTGTGTCCACCTGTTTGAGTTGCTTCTCTCATGCAGTGATTGTCATCTCAGAGAGAAGGCACCACCATATATCTCCTTCTTCTTCTTGGAAGTTCCTCTCTTCACTCTCATTGTGGACTTCAGTTCACACCTCAGATCCTTCCTGTGTTCACAGAACTCACTTCCTTCCTTCTCGACTTCCTTACGTTACTATATTACAGTATCTAGATGGCAACACTTAGGCTCTTCATGTGCTACTTACCACTCCACCATCTTGGTGCCTCCCTCTCATCCTATATACGTTTACTTACACAGATAAACAAGATTCAAGACAAGCAGACATGTGGATGAAATTAGGCATTAGATAAATAAATGTTGTGTTAAAAAGTACCTTCACTAAAGAATAATACAATCAGAATACCAAAATCCCAAAGACAGATCTATTCCTATGAAAACAAAACAAATTTAAAGTTAAAGACCTTAACAAAGTACCTTATGCACAGATATAAATCCCCTATGATGAATGTGATTAATATATGACAAATATATAATATCTAAAAATAAAGTTTAAAAAGACCATTTTATATCTCACAAATAAAAATAGAGCTGCTGAATTTAAATCTTACCTTTGTCTGTGTATTGTTTGTTCTGTTAGCTTTGTTCTATTTTTCATACATATTTTAAGGGCATTATTTACTTTTTATTTCAAATGCTATACATTAGAATTTCTGAGATGTATAAGTTATTACTGATTCACACAATTATTGACTAGATATGAATATTAGTTTTCCTATCTCTCTTCTAAAGAACAGGATTCATTTTTCAATTATTGCTCAGTCCTGTTTTATAAAAGTTATTTATATATTACCTACTACAATTTTCCTAATATTTTAGTTACATGAAATGAGTTTTCATTTTAGGTATTATTTGTGATATTTTTTGTAACTTTTTAAATGTTACATAAATGTTACTTTCTTAGTTTTAGCATATAATTTCTCTATCATTCCTTTAATTTCCATCTTTATGTCTCTTAATCATTTTACCCAGTAGCATCCTTAAATTTCCCTATTTCTAAATCATTTATTTTTAGAATTCAGTTGCCCAGAGATGACTACTGAACTGTTAAAACTGTAAAATCATCTCCACCCTGTCCATGAGGATCCTTTCTTAACAGGCCAAAGTTGCATCAGTCTTAATTTATTGACACCACACATGGCAAAATCATTGGCTTTCTGGTTTCATCTGTGTCTGTCTTGGCAATACAGCAGTCTAGGTTTCTTCTGCCCTAAAATATTTGAGTTTCTGATTACTATTTTTCAAATTATTAATATGCTTCATGTTTTTTCCTGATAGAATTTATTTCTATTCTCAATTGCCCAAACTACCAATGTATGCCTTCATTTCTTTCCTTTTTTTCCTAAATTTGTCTGGAATATTTGTTTCCTAACAAATACTTTTAAGATGTAATATTAAATTATCAATGAATAAAATCTTTTTACCTTCAGAGAACATTGCTCTTGAAAACTTGTAGGACATAAAGCCACTATTTAAGTACAAAACAAGGAGAAATAAACTTCTGAGTAGAATAATACCAGTAGAACAAAAAAGATGAAAATGTCATACATGCTTTACTTCACAGGTAGTAGAAACAATGTTAAAATGAATTAATGAAAATAAAGCAGCTATTAAAATCATACTTCATTTGAACCTTCTGAATAGCACTGATAGAGCTTAGATCTACCTGCAATTATCTAAAATTGCTCAGGGTCATAGAATCTTAGGTTCAAAGGGACACTTGGATGAAATTTTAAATTAAAAAATCTAACCTGAAACCTATTTTATTGTTAATTTTACTATATCGATCTTCATTCTGACATACACTATAACTTATGACATTTATACCTCCTTCCTTGAAATTGCTATTTTTTAAATTTTTCTTTTATTTTAAAGAGAATTAAAACAACAAAAATGATAGTTTCAAAACAAGATGATAGGAAATTAACGATTATTATATTGCATACTGTTATCTTCAATTCCTGTTTCCATTTCTTTTCTTTTCTTTTTTTTTTAAAGTGGTTTCTTATCATGTTGAAGGCTAGTTTTGAACACAGGCAAATTTTTATCATATATCTTAAAATGTGATACTTGAAATTCACACTTGACTTTAGATGATCTTTCTTTGGTATTGTGAATGATAACAGACAAGAGGCTGTGCAGAGTCACCTTTTGCACGATGAACAAGGTTCCTCAGCACTATGCAACATAAGGGCCCTGGTTAGCACTCAGCACTCACCCCACTTCCTTCAAATACATCATTCCGTAATCCAATAAGTAGAAAGCTTAAAATTTTATTTCTCAGATGTTTTTGCAGCTAGGATTTTACTTGGGAAGTAAGTCTGCCAATTAGGAGCAATTATAGGAGATTTGGAAGGCACAAATGAGGAGGAGGCCACCTTCATTCTGATTTGGGCTGTTTTCTGCTCCCAGCAATATTTAAAGACATTCCAGCATCTGATGACCAACCTCATGAGTGTTGAGATATTTGCAATTGAGGCAGATGGTCTCTGCATACTCTTTGGGCTGCTGAGGAAATCGTTCCTAATGCTACTGCTAGGCAGCTACAGGGGCATGTTGTTTAATTCTATTCAGTGACAACTTTCTGATTCTCCATCTTTACCAATTAAACAAGAAATAGTAGATACCCTAGCAAGTCTCATGGTGTTCTTTACCATTCAATAACTATCATATTAATGCATTGTATTTAAATAATTTTCTGCTTAATGGTATGCATAACATGATTTTTGTTTTCTTTGCTAATCCCTGTTTAAAATAAATATAAAATACAATGAGACTATTATGCACGAGGACTCAACTTTGCACCTCTATTGCATAGAAAATATCACATCAATTTATTATTCATGTTTCATCATACGGTGATCATATTCTATTAAATACTGTAGGCTTTTGGCTCTACTTATGTAGAAGAAGGATCTAATGTCTAAAATAAAGCCCCTGAAGACCACAAATACAAGCATTTAGCAGAAATATAGAGAATCTGGGTGGCAAGCCATAAAAGACATCTAAAGCATACTAAGAGTCTATTACACAACTTTTGAGTCACATGAAAATTGATGGATCAAGATAGTACTTTAATCAAAGTCTTGACAAAGACATTATTTAGGACTGGGCCCATCCCAGAGAATTCTTCTAAAACCACACTGTAACATCTTGAAGAGAAAAATCATATCAAAACTTGTCCTTTCACTCTGTGATAACCTCAGAATAGGAAGCCAAGATGGAAAAGCAATAAAAGTTAGTGAGTGTCATTCTTTGAAATACACTTAAATCACAGCCCTAAACACTTTGTATCTCCTTCTGCTATTGGATAATCACCAATCTAATCTTAGTGTAGTCAATGTGTAGCTTTAAGAGGTTCTTGGAAATTACATAATATCACCTAACAGCTCATGAGAGCTAATCTGAGCCTGAACTTGTAAATATACTATTTGATAGCCCAGAAAGTAAATGAGAAATATACTCTCAAGTTCACAAGTGTTTCTAAACTTGATCAGACTCTTAATTCTTGAATAATAATTCAAAATGAACTCGATGAGAAAAATCTTCAAAAACATTTACATGTATAGTGAACTTGTGTTTGAATTTGTATAATACACACGTTTATGTGTGTGCAAACACAAGAACAATTGAAATATGTGCAATATCAAACAATACTTCTCAGAGATGACAAAATTTTTAAGAGGGTTCAAAGCCCCTTCAGAAAAAAAGGAAAGAGTTGCTTTGGGTATAATTTAAGGTAAAGTGGTAAAAATAGAACACTAGGAGAAACATTATTATCTTCAAATTCAGAAGAGATTGTATTATGAATGAAAATCATAAAATAGTAAGTAGAAATGAGCCAGGTTAAGATACAACAGAACAAAACATATTTTCTTAGCCTTCAAGATAATCAGTGAATTCCTAAGAATAAAAGCAGTATCTTTATTTCCTCTGATCATTGGCAGTTAGTGTTCTGTACCAGGTGTTGTCCCTTACCATAGGACAGTACACTCTACTTGCTCTCTAATTTGCACCTAGACCTATAATGGATTACTTCAGCTATTCACTTTTATCTTATCTGATTGCTTCCCCTTCTAACTTCCAATTTAATTTAAACTCAACCAATGTGGAGCCTCAGCAAGAGTTTACAGATATGGAGCAAGGCAAAATCAGGAAACTGATTTTCTTGCCCCCTCCCAGTGAGTTTTCAGTTTTCTAGTTATATCACCTCATTGTTTCTCTCAAGGTCTTCAAATCCACATGAATCTCTATCTACCTTCCAAGAAATTTTTCTTCCCCACATCCCTTCGTGCTTTGAAGTGATAATAGTCCAGCCCTATGAGGGCCAGGTGATGCCACAACATTCCCTTTCCTCTATACTAAAAACTACACCAAATCATTTGATTTAACAAAGAAATCAAACAACTGATAGAAAATCTCTCTGCCCTAGTTATTTCTGTTCCTAGGAATCCAGAAGCAAAAACCTGTCATATTAAAGAGTTTTTTACCTCTATTTTAGACACCAATCTGACTGAATTGTCTATAGTTGTTATTTTGAGACTAAATTTTCAAAAGCATCCTTACAAAATAATGTGACTCACTATTGTGCATATACCTGTGATTCAGTAACCATTTGTGAAGAAACTGTTTATTGAGGCTTTTCTAGAAAAATCTTAAACTTTCTGTTAACACATCAGTCTTTATCTTGAATACCTGCATAGAGCAAAATGTTTATCTTTTAAACTATCGGTTTAATCTAAACTGACATAAAATGTTTTACGACCTGATTTGTTAGTCTTTTAACTTCGTTTCCAAAATAAATATGTCTTCTTCAGTCTCATTTTTATAATCATTAGCTTTCATTATTGGCTTTTTCATCATGTGGAAAAAAAATTGGACTCAATTCCTTACTAAATGAAATTTTTAAAAATGTATTTGCCAGTGGCTCAAATTTAGCCAGAATGGATGATTCTAGATTTGGCTTTATTGTTCTGGTTCTGGGTCAAAATGGATTTGTCCGACATCTATTTGGAAAAAGATGAATATGTGATTGGAACATTTTGAAAAGCAAGGCTAGTGATAGTCCTGGCCTTATTCCCTCCAACATCTTGAATCGTCATTGCCTGGAAAAGAGTCCATCTATTGCCTCAGAAACAAAGGAAAGACAGTAATAAGCATGTTCACTGTATCGAAATTTTTTAAAAAATGGGAATGATATTTTCTTTCTACATATTGGGGAATATTCTTTCTACATTTTGAGACTCTGTACTGAATATCACTGATATATTTAAGCATCTTGGTCAAGTATTAGACACTGTAAGGGACAACTGAGAAAAATGCATGCTGAAATCTTATCTTTCTAAATTTATAAAAGTTATTTTACCATTTGAAACAGAAAAATCTCAATTTGTCATATATGTAGTTATCATCTATGTTCATTCGAAATTGTTAACATTTCTTGATTTATCTGACAATTTTTTCCGGTCCTCTAGTTCCAAAGTTAAAA